>CAUYQG010184960.1:0-13329 GCA_963574415.1 Tarsius wallacei
AAGTGCACAGACATGCATGTGTACACATGCACATACATAAATGTGTACATTTGTGCGTATGGATACAATTCCACACACCCACACAAGTGCACAGGGGCACATGTGCACACATGCACACACACAAATTTGCTTGCACACATGCACACACATTCCCACTGTCATACACACAAGTGCACAAACATACACACCACAGACAAGTGCACACACATGTATGTACACACAGACATTCCCACAGTCACACACACAAGTGCACAGGTACACGTGTGTACACATGCACACACATAAATGTGCATGTGCGCACACAGACACATTTCCACAGTCACATAAGTGCACAAACACACATGTACACATGCACACATATGTACATGCATCCCACACGTGTATGATGGCTGCACATACATGAGCATGCACATGTATTTGCTCCTTCTCCACCAGCAGTGCCTTGTCCTGTCCTCATCTGGCTTGCTGGAAGACTTGGTTCTCTGAGTCACTGGAGAGCCAAGGCATCCTGTGTGGGGTGTCCAGCTGCTTGGTCCTGTGGTATGAGGGATGGTACTCCCCTAGGAGCAGCTTCTGGCTGGCAGGAGCCAGACTGTAGGGCTGGGAGGGGGTGCTGTAGCCTGGAGGGAGGGAGCCCCCTGATGTGCCCTATTCACTGTGTCCAGGGGTGGACATGGCCCAGGCACTTCTCAGGAAACACTGTCCATCCCCAAAGGGGCCCTGCATGCTGCCTGCTTGGGACACGCTGAACTGTTGCAGGGCCTAGCTATGGATGGAGTGGGTGTTGGGGCCCTAGTCCTTAGAACTCTCCAGAAGAAGCCCAGGACCCCAAAACCTTGCAGCTGGTAGGTGACATAAGGAGCTGACACCCTGTCTTCTGAGCTGACCTTCAGCAAGCCTCATCCTCCCCAGGTCTGAGGTCTGCTGGGGAGGGCACATGAGTTGAGGGGTACCTTCATGCCTGGCCCCCACTCCCCGCCAGTACTCAAGGATCAAGTGAGAAGGCTGGGGGGGGCAGTATTGGCCTCATCGTGGCTCTGTCCCCAAAGGGCTGCCATTGCCTGGCACACACCAGTATGGAGGTGTGGCCACTTGGATGCCCGAGAGGGAAGGGTCTTTTTGGCTGATACCTGTGAGAGAACAGGTTGCAGTCCCTGACTTAGTCCCACTGTGTGACACTTCAGCAGCAGATGATGCAAAAAGTTCCCAAACCTGCTGCTGTTGGGGGAGAAGGGTACAGTATTGGGAAAACAGAAGTGTACGCTTGGTGTGCTTATAAGATAATTCGGTAGGGGACATTTTGAAATGCAGTGGCCCTGAAAGACCATTGAGGTTGCTGTAGGCCCCTCAGTGTGAGCCATAGCCTCCCAGCCCTGTTGGTTTGGGATCTGGGACTAGCCCTTTGTCAGGTCCAGATTCCTTCCCTAGGATATTTGGGTCTGTGAGCCCCCCACCTCCTGGAAGCTTTGGAAGGGGCCAGCACTGGGTGGGTCATACACTGACTTCCCAAGGCAGCAGAAGGCCAGGGAAACCTGGGCTGTACATGTCTTCTGCCTGAATGCAGGCCTGTTCCAGCTGTCACCTGGCCTCGTCTGTGTGCCTGAATGCAGGCCCTGTTCCGCCATCACCTGGCCTTGTGGCCTTGGCTCCCTATCTTGAGCCTGGGGCAGGAATAGCAGCAGTTGGGAATTTTGTGAAGACTTTTATACTGCATACTATATCTTCACACCATCATACACTGTGTCTTTATGACACACTGTATCTTTATGACAGGCTATTTGTGTATCATTGTATCACACTATTTTTATGACACGCTATCTGTATCTTTGTGTCATATACAGTATCTGAGTGACACTGTATCACTCTAGGGGACTGGCAGCCCCATGCAGGCAGGCAGCATGGTCTATTTTGTCTCTAGCCCTCCTAGTGCTGCTGGGGGCTTGGGGTGCTGTCTGGCCTGAGGAGGAGTGTTTCAGTTTGGCAGGTCTGGGTTGCTACAGGACAGCTGTTAGGGGGAGCTTTTGATCACAGATGTGCTGAGTCAGATTAAATGTGGTGGCTTCAGGGAAAGTGTCTGCACTCAGGGCCTGCAGGAGCGTGTCTTCTCTCTCCAGCTCCTCTGGCATGGGCAAGCCCCAGCACAGCCTTCTGGCTTCTTCCAGGAGGGCCACAGGAAGGAGAAGCTATTCGCAAGCCTGTGCGTCGTTCTGGAATTTCATGCTGGCAGCAGGGTCACTCCCAGACTGCTGTCCTATGGGTGTTCTGCTCCCAGGGACCCTTGTGGGAGCAGGACAGGGCAGGGCACCATCCTCAGGCTACAGGGACTGCAAGGCCCATGGTCCCCCAGTTTCCAGGAGCCACAAGGGCTCTGGATGGGCATAGCCCCTGGCCATGGGTCTGGGCTGACCTCCCCAGGGTATGTCCTTGGGAAGGACATGGGTCAGAGCAAGAAGTGGGGTGAAGCTGTGGGACGAGAGTGCATGGTGACAGGTTATAGTGGCAGGCCTGGGCTTAAGCCCTGCAGACCCCTCATGCCATTTGTTTGTTCATCCATTCATTCATACATTTGTTTTTAGTCTGAAGTTTCTCATTCTTGTTTCCCCACTGTTTGTGAGGTGGCTGAGGCACTAGCAGTTAGTCCTTCTCTGTTTTGGGTCCCGAAATCCTTTTCACTTAGGGATCTTTGGGAAGTCATTGAGTTTCAGCAGCTCTCTCTTCAGGGAGCCTGCCAGTATAGGCTGTCTATTTTGGGGTGACTTGAGCTGATATGAAGGCCATGCAGGAGCAGACTCCTGGGCTGAGAGTGTGTTCCACAGCCGTTCCACCGTGCCTGGCCTCTCCTGTCCAGGGAGCAGGAAGGGACCCAGAAGGACTGGCCAACTCAGCTGCTCTGGAGGCTGCAGCTGGATGTGCTTTGGTAGCCCTGAATCCACATGCCCCGGCCTTGAGGACCAAGAAGGCCCTTGCTCCGTGTTTCCATCTGGACCATCGGAAGATCCTGAGTGGGAAGGATCCCTTGGGCCACATGGATGCCACAGCTCTGGCTCTGCCAGGTGGATAGTCAGACCTCAGCCTCACACTCTAGGAAAGACACTAGAGTGGGGTGATATGTCCCAGTATTCCCCCACCCCACCCCAGAGCAAGACCCCAATGGAACAGCAACCGAGTTGCTGCTCACCAGCCTGCCTGGTATGGAGTGGGACCGAGGTCCCCTTGTCCTGGGGAGCCAAGTGACCCCATGGACTTCATGCCAGAGACTTCTTCCAAGTTGGAGCTGAAGAGACCTGGCCTTAGCAGGAAGCTTCAGAAGTCTCCCCTCAGCTCCAGCTCCCCAGTGGTTCCTGGGAGGTTACAGGCAGTGAGGCCCCACTGGTCACCTAGCAAGGACTTGGGGTGGGCCTAACCACTGTCCTCTTTGTCCACTCAGCTGCTGATGTCTTTTGTCCCATGTGCATATTTAAGCACCTTCCGTGTGCAAGGACCTGTGCCTGCCCCAAGAGACAGGAGGGCAAACCTGAGTGAGTCTGCAGATGCCCATGGCCTGGAGGGGCCCCAATGCTATGAGCCATGGTGGCCGGAACAGCACTCCCCTGTCTCTCTTGAGTGAGGCATATCGTGATAGGGCAACAGGAACTGGCCTCCACTTGGCGCTTTGAACTCTCGTAGTTCTCACCTGGGTTTTGTCCTGTCAGAGTGGAGTGTGGGCGCTGTGGTTAGGGATTTCCAAGGAGTGGAGGGCACCTTCCCCTGTGGACAACACAAACCAACAAGGCACTGCTGTCATTTATACATCTTGCTAATTTGATCAATGGAAAATACCATTTTAGAGTTCTGATGTGCACATTTCCACTGCTAGAGAGGGTGTGTGTTTGAAGGCATCAATTGGCCATCATGCTTCCCTGTGAATATCTGGTGCCCACTGCTCCATGGGGGCTTTATGGGTTCTGCACCAGAGGTCATGTTTTGCATATTTTTTCTAGTTTGTAGCCAGTCATTAATTGGGGATATGATGTTTCTAAAAGCATGGAATTGGTTTTCCTCATTTCCTCTGACCTGCTCCCTTATAGGTGGGACCCTGATGCGACTGGTGCAGGTCAGGCCCTGGCCCAGCACATGGACTGTGGTGCTGGCCCTCTTGCCACAGCCTCTGCTTGCTCCTGTCTGTCTCAAGGCTGCTGGGGGTGGAGAGGGTTCAATGAGCCAAGATGCGTGAGGCTACTAGCTGGTGCATGCGGGAAGAAGGTACATAGTGCACATTGGCTGTTGTCTCCTGATTCTGCCTTCATGCATATGGATTAGAACTAGTTCCTGCAGAAGTTGCTAAATTGTAGAATATTGCAGCTGTCAAGAAGCCCAGCCAGTGGCTAACACTGGACAATTTTGCCTTCATGAGTGGGATGCTTTCTAAGTTGATTGTTGAGAGCCTAGGTTCTGGGTTTTAATTCACACTCTGTCCCTGAGTGCTGTGTGACCATGGGCAGGCAACTCATCCTCTGTGTCTCAGTCTCTCATCTGTGCATTGGGATGCTAGTGGCTCCTTGTGGGCATGGTGGAACAGAATTCATAGGACATTCCATAGGGAGCATATTTCACACACTGGCCTCCTGGAATGCATCCTGCTGACAGCCTTCTGAGCAAGTCCCTGCAGGGCTCTGGGGATATCATGTTGGAGATGGCTCTGTCCCTTAGCCCAGAGGAGGGATGTGTTCCCGTGAGTAGGAGATGGGCCTGCACTGCCAGAGCATGGTTCTGTGCCTCTTCCTTGCCCATGAGCAGTGCCGGCTGGACCACAGTCTACATGAGAGAAGGCGGCTGCCCACGCCCCATGTCTTCTGAATATTCTTGGGCCAGGCAGGGCCATGCAGTTACAGCTTCACACAGCCCTGTTGGAAGAATCAGAAACTCCCAGCCTTCCTCTGCTCACTGGATTTTGTGACGGGGCAGCCATCATTTGAGAAGTCAGTTACGCTTCCCCTTGGCTTCAGGAGGCTCCCCAGAAGCTGGCCCCTGGCTCCCTGTGGGACCTCTCTTGGGAAGGGCTGGCCCCCGGGGCTGGGGTGGGGGGCATCAGTGCTCTGTCAATCCTAGTCGAATATGATGTCTCAGAGGGGAAGTTCACAGAGAATGTTGGGCTTCCCTTGTGTTATCTGTCACCCCAGCCACCCAGGAAGAAGGGAAGCCTCTGCCAGTCCCTGCCCAAGCTAACCTTGGGTTCGACCCCCAGCCCTGGCCTGAGGAACCTTCCTCATCCACAGTGGACCTCCCAGCATGCCCAGGGCAGCAGCTTGGACACCCCATGGCCTGGACTCAAAGCAGCTGATAGAGAAGGGTCTGGGCCCCCACGGGTGGCGGGGGGGTGGGTTCCCATGCAAGAGGGGAGGGGGCAGGGCTCACATGCAGGAGGGACTGCAGACGGAGGCTGTGGATGGATCTACCCCCTCCAAAAGACATGCTGGAGGCCACAGGAGTCAGCTGCAGGAAGTGTGTGTGCTCGCCTGGGCAGGGTTCCAACAGGAAAGGGCTGACTCCACTGTGTATCGGACCCCGGTTGGGTGGGGGGCTCCATGCACAACTTCACTGAGGCTTTGTGTCCTTTGTGAAACATGGACATTATGCCTAGGGGACTATGTTGGGAGGGCGTGAATGTCCATGCTGGTTGGGGGTGGCCAGGCAGGAACTGTGTCGGGAGGGCATGACGGTTCACACCAGTTGGGGGTGGCCAGGCAGGGGACATTTCTCACTTAGATTTGAAAATCCAGGCCCTTGGGTCAAGGCCTGATGGTTCTGAGTGGACACGTGTTCTTCCGGACACCATCCCTCCTCTGGGTCCTTGTCTGGGGCCCAGGCACGCTGGCATCTCAGGTCCCAGCTTAGACTCAGCAGGTGCTACATAGTAGTTGTTAACTAATCCCACAGTGTCCTAACTAGTCAGCAAACAGTAACCAGTTGAACTCTAAACCACAACCTGCACCTTCCTGCTTGGTTGGAAACAGCACAGCTGGACTTTGTCCTGGTGTCTTATTCCCAACCCACCTTCTGACCAACAGCTCCTTGCCTCATTTTGCATTCTGCTGTCTTGTGTCTTAATTGACAAGCTCATCTTCCTCTTGTGATGAGTGAAGTTGATGTATTGTTCTGTGATTTACTAAGTGCTTTCTTGTGTGTTTCCTCACTTTGCGGGTTTCTGGACTCTTGGAAGCATCTGACTTGACCTTTATCCTTTCTTTCATTTTTAGCAGAAACAGTTCCAGCTTCGTCACTTGCTTTTAGGAAAAGGACTTTTTTGAGTGACAGGGATTTTCTTGTTTGCTTTCTTTCTGACTGGTCACTGTTGAGGTGGTGTGTGTTTTGGGGAATCACCTTTTAAAAGGCAACACTGAGAATGCGGGGGACCTGCTGGAAGCCCAGCTAGCTGTCCCCAACTTTCCCGTCCCAGGATGCCACAGGTGTGGCCATCCCTCTTGCTGGACCCTGCCCGCTCCTGCTGTTCACAGAGACAGCATTTCCTAATTTGCAAAGGTAACATTGCGTTCTTGGGTGTCAGCTGATGAGGACATCGCTGCTGTTGCGCCCTGAGCTCTGGGACTTTGTCCTCTTCTTGTGGGTACTCACCCGTGGTCTCTAGGTGCCCTGGCACCCCTCTGTTGTGCAGGTGGATTTCTGAGAACTGCCTTCTCTGCAGGCGAGACATGGGGCTCCTCCGAGCAGAGTGGGCTCAGTACGTGTGGCAGACATGTCCTCGGGCCGGTTGTGACTCCTCCACACAAGCACTTTGGACCTAAAGTATCCATCTGTTCCCAGGAATGATGGAGCTGAGGTGGGTGAGGGGACTTGGGGGCAAGGCCAAATCCATGTCCTGGTGCCCCAAGACCTTGGCAACAGGTCTCCAAATGTCCTATTTCACATTGGCAGGCCTCACAACAACCATACCACTAGATGCAACTAGTCACTTAATTCACTTTTATAAAAGAAAGTGGATATGTAGACGATTCTATGACACTCTCAACTCTACAAGGCAAATTTTCTTCCCCAGCATACTTGAGTTTCTCTCATTCATTTATTATGTTGTGAGTTTTTATTTATGTGACAAGGACACAGACCTTAGCATATGAGCTCCCCTGTCTTTCTCCTGTGCCTGCCACATGCAGACCACTCCTTCCTCCCAGGAAAAGCAGACCTGGGCAGGTGGAGGGGGTCAACAGAAAAAGAGAGACTTTTGGCCCCTCCAGAGGTGGGAGCATGGAGTGCTGCTGACTTCCTTGCTGGTGAGTGTGGGGGCCAGGGCAGAGGGCCGGGGCTCCTGGCCTCCCTTCCCTATGGAATTTCCTCACCTCAAGTCAGCATTTTCCACAGGCAGCACTTCCTTTCCTGTGCCTTGCTGCCACCCCTTTCCCTGCCTGGCAGGACGAGGTGCCCAGCTTTGCCCAGCTACAGTGATCACGACAATTACACAGAGGAACTGGGCCAAACCTCCTCCCTACCAGCCAGAAGCGGATTAACCCGCAGCCTGGGTGTCATCATTGTGAGCAGGCCTTGCCCTGGGTCCCGGGCATGTTGAAGGTACTGTGAAGAGCAGGAGGATGCAGAAGGCAGCACTCAGGGTGCCCCAGGTGGGCTTAGGAGCGCCACAGACACGTGGCAGAGCATCCTTGAAAAACATAGATGGAACAGAGAGGGCAGGCAACCGGGGGTGTGCCAGGGAGACTCTGAGTAGGAGGACACAGGGAGCCCCAGGCAAGCTGCAGATGTACCACAGGGAGCCTGCCACAGAGTGTCCTGGGAGCCCCAGGACCCCAAGGCTCCCGCCAACCTCACCAAGGACACTGAGCTGTGGAGAGATGTATCAGCCAGGCAGCCAAGCCATTGAGGCCCACTTTCTTCCACTGTCTGGAGTGGCCACCCCTTCTCAGCAGAAAGTTTCCTTTAGTTCATAGCGGGAGCTAGTGGCATGGGAACCACTACTGGGTATTAAAACAAATTTCCCAGTGGACCCTGGAGCAGTGTTTGCTGGCCACTTGTCCTGATGCCAGTGACTACAGAGGTCACCTCCTTGCTGAGCTTCACAACTCTGCAACACCAGCCCCTGCTCCTCCTGCCACCACACTGCAGCCACGACCCACCTCCTTGGCTCATACCTCTTCCTGGGCCCTGGGGTGGCCACATCTCTCCGGGACCTCCCCTGCCATCTCCAAGGCCATCTCCACTCCAGCAAAGGCTTCCCGGGTTCCCCCCTCCCTCCTGTGGGCCCGTGCCTATAGTCCACCACAGGCAACATTGCATAAATGACCAATGTGGGTCCCTCTGGAGAGGCTTCTGCTGCATTGCCTGACCATGGCCACCTGGACAGCTCGTAGTCGAGGGGATGGAGAAGTGACCCCCCCCAAGGGGCAGCCAGTTCCCTTATCTTCACATCCTCGGTGTGGGGGCAGTGGGTCAGTGCTGCAGGTCCACTTCATCCTGTCTTCAGTGAGGATGGCCAAGAGGACTGGGTCCCCCAGCGTCCCTTCCTTCTCCAGAGAGTTTCCAAATATGGTCGTTAATCCAGGTCTGAGACCACTTCCCTTTTCTGACACCTGGGGGCTGGACCTAGGAGCCAGAAAGTTGTTTACATCCTTTTATGGTTGCAAAGAATAAAAAATTAACTTCTGGAGAGCAGCGACATTGAACATAAATAGTGCACTCCATGGTCCCCAACCCAGGCAATGATGCAGAAAGCCATGGGTTCTGCCTGATCTCACAGTGGCCCCTCTGGGGGCAGGTGCACCAGGGCCGACCTCGCCTGCTCCTGGTGGAGACATCCCCGTCACAGGCTGGCACTGCGCAGCGGGTATGTGCCTGGCTGGCGGTGTGTGAGGCTGGCAGTATGTGTGACTGGTGGTGGGAGGCTCAGCACCTGGCAGGCTCTGGACGCTTGTCAGATGTGTGTGCAGAGCCAGGCAGAGGTGCCTGTCCCAGTGCAAACCTTCAGGCCTTGTGGCCCCTGCTGGACAGACCTAGGCAGCACATAGTTAAAGCACATAGTTAAAGGGGACTGTTCCCAGGAGGCTGTGATCTCAGAGTTCTTTCATCACTGACTGAAGACAAGACATCCCCTTGCCAGAAAGCCCCTTTGTGTGCGGCCTCAGCTCAGTCCCACACAGCAGCCCCGAGCAGGTAGTGGACGACCTCTCCCTGAGGAATGTCCCCACGAGTCTCCAAAAACAACCCCCCCATTCCTGCTATCAGCTCGTGGCGCCGAGGACTCGGGGCCCAGTTATATCTGGAGAAGCGGGGAAAGGTCACACCGTCTAGACACTAATCCAGCAGTGGTGTTTCTCCAGGGCCTGTATCCTGGCAACAGGATTACAGCTGGGGGGCATTCCCTGGGCCTGGCTCCTCCCCTCTTCAGAACCTTCTGGGGCAGGAAAGGCCACCTGGAGAGGGTGCTGCCCTCAGGTGGTCACCAGGAGGCCGCCATGCAGGATGCCAGGAGGAGAAACCATGGCCCCAGCTGTGGGGGGGCAGGCAGTGATGGAGCCATAGACAGCAGGTCAGCAGGACCTTGGGAAGCTGGATGGCCCGGCTTGTGTGTATATGGGTGTGGAAGTGTGTGTGTGGTACATTTGTATGTGTGTGGGGCATATGTAGGCATGGGTGGGGAGCATATGTGTGTGTGTGGTGTGCATGGTATATGTGTGTGTGTATGTGTGTGATGGGCGTATATATGTGGTGTTTGTGTGTGTGGGGTGTATGTGTGTATATATAGGTGTGTGTGGTGCATGTGTTTGATGTATTTGTGTGGAGGAGTATTTGTGGGTGTGTGAGGTGTATGTGTATATGTATGTATGTGTGTGATATGTGTATACGTGGGTTATGTGCGTGGTATATGAGATGCATGTGCATGGCATGTATGTGTATGCATGTGACACATGTGTGTGCGTTTGTGGCATGTGGGTATATGTGTGGTATATGTGTGTTTGCTGTGTGCGTGGTATGTGTGGTGTGTGTGTGTGTGGTGGTATGTGTGTGGCATGTATGTGTGTGGTTGTGGCATGCATGTGGTATATGTGGCATGTATGTGGTATATGTGGCACGTGTGTGTGTGTGGTGTATGATTGTGGCATGTATGTGCCCTTCCTTTATCTGGCCTTTTCCTGGCAGGGAAGCCCTCCCTTCTTCCTTCCTGACACCCTGCAGGCATGCTTGTCTAGGCTTTCTCTGTCCATGCGGGTTCAGGTCCTTCCTTCAGGCTCCAGGGATTTGGAGGAGGCCATGGGGTGGCTGTGACACCGAGGCCCATGATTGCATGGAGGGTTGGGTCTCTGGACAGGCCCTGGGGGTGTCTTCAGTCCTGCCCCACCATGACTCCTACCTCCCAGTTCTTTCTGAGGATGCTGCATGCATGTGCCTGCTCCGTCCTATACCCAGCTTCCTGGAGTGGGCAGGGGCCTGGACATACAGGTAATGCATGGCGGTCTGCACTGGCAAGGATGGGCTTCCTGCATACCTTTTCCTCCCTCCCCGGCCTCCACGTCCTTTTCCCAGAGCTCTTCATCACAGTGTCATCTTCCTGCTATCCCAGCGGCACCCCTGCAGGCTACTCCTGCCCTCTTTCCTGGTACTGGTGGTTCACTGGGTCCCAGGGCCAGTGTGGTCTCTGCAGCTCACTGACAGCCCCTCAAGTCTCCCTGTTCCTGGTCTACCTGCCTCCTGCATCCTCCTTGAGCCCCTGAACACTACCTGGCATGGAATAATCTGCACAAGCCTGGGCTCTCAGCTATGGGCTGCAGCCCCACCTTCCCCAGGCAGGTTTCCACTTGCTCTGTGCCCCTGCCTCTGACCTCAGACCCTGCGAGCATGTCGGGACAGTGCCATGGGCTGCTGGGCTGGGCTTGGGCAGGAATCCGGCAGCACAGAGGCTTCTGCACACCAGGGCCATCCCTGACTCGGTGGTGGGGACTCAGTGGCCCAGGGCCACCCTATGGATTTGTGCTCTGGCTTCATCAGTCACTTGGCGGGACGGCAGCCCCACAGAGTCCCCAGCATCCATTGCTGGACCTGGTCATGCCAGCTCATGCTGGGGCTCTGTTTGCTCTTGCTGGGCCTGCAGTTGGATCTCCAGGGCTGGGACCAGCATGGAGGGGACAAGGCCTTGGGAATGCACTAGCACCCCAGCCATGAGCTCAGGTTTGACTCACAAGGTGCAAGGTGACTCATGTGCCTAGAGGCCCTGAGTTGGAGTGGCTATGGTGGCTACCCTGATTAGTCTGTCCTGGAGTGACGCTTTCCCTCACTTGGTGGAGCCCAGAGGATAAAAGGTCTCCTGGGTCAGAGTTGAGATGGCAGACTGCTCACACTATTCAAAGCTTGTCAGCACCACCTTCTCCACGAAGCTTTACTGACTGCCACCCTCTTGTCCCTCTGCAGGCTCCTCATGTGTGCATCATGCTTCACTGTGCAGTGTGGGGGCTGGCTTGCCCATGGGCAGGGTGGGTTCCAGGCCCGATGCTCTCAGGGATGGGGTCTGTAGAGCCAGGAGACTTCAAGAGCAGCCAGGACCTGAGGTGGCCAGCAACCCCTCATCATGTGTCCTGTCTTCTGTAGACCTGGGAATAATCAGGTCTTCAACTTTTAAAAAATTGAAGTAAAATTCATATGGCTTAAGATCATCCACTCTAAAACAAACAATGCAGTGACATTTAGTACAGTCACAAGGTTATGCAGCTATCACCGCCATCTAATTCTAGAACATTCTTATACCTCAAAAGGTCACCCTGAGCCATCACATGGTCACTGCTCAGCCCGGGGACTGCAAATCTTCTCTACTTCTGTGGATTTGCTCATTCTGCACATTTTTGCAAGTGGAATCCCATGAGATGTGGGCTTTATGCCATCTTCTCTTCACAGTGTCATGTTGGGGGTCAGAGCTTCCCCTCCCTCACAGCTGCATAGTATTCCATCGCAGTCTTTACATTTAAAATATGTATGCCTGGAGTGTCTCTGGCATGGAGACTGTAGCTTTCCTTCCAGACAATCCTGGGTTGTATCCCTGTATTTCTTTCTTTGGAAAGAGTGTCAGCAGGGCCTGCCCTGGGTCGGGAGTGGGGGGTCCCAACAGTTGCACAGTTGGGAGGTATGGATGGCTCTCTGGTGGCAGGTAATGGTCACAGCTGACAACTGCTCCTGCTGTGGTGAGAACCATGTCCCAGGAAGGCACGCTGTCCTGTCCCTTGTAGTACAAAGATGCCTTTCCCTCCTACACAACCTCACGTACCCAGTCCTGTCCCTGTGATGCAATCCACCCTTCCTCTTCCACGGCTCCAGCCCCACTTTTTATGGGTTTCAGGTCTGAGCTGATAAACAAGCTCCCAAACAGGCAGCAGGTCACAGGGCAGTGAAGCCCACGCCAACTGTGGGGATGTGACAGGGGCTGCAGGTGGCTGTGGGGACCCAGCAGTCACCAGCAGGACAGTCAGTAGTTGGTGCTTGTCTTGTACAACCAAACAGGGGGCTGGGATTTCCTCTCATCAGATCTCTCATCAGATGGGAATGTTGCATCTGTGATGTGGGGTCATGGTTTGGGGGACTCTCCTTGGGTCAGAGCTAAAGCTCCAAGCAGGTGAAAGGACCCTCCTGGCTCCTCTAGCTTGAGATGCTCTGGGAGGTTACAGCCCTTTCACCAGTGATGTGGTGGGAAGGGGCCTCCCCATGACCAGCCCTTCGTCACCTGCCTGTGTGCCAGAGGGGTTTGAGGTGGGTGTCCTGAGCTTCTGCTGCACCTGGGCCAGCAAGCTGCAGAGGAGGACTGGGTGCAGGGTCCCCCCGGGCAGGCTGGGGTCACTCTCCATGACCCTGGGTCCAGTTACAAAGGCAGATGGGGAGCGTGGGTGGCTGTTGAGCTGCTGGCAGCTCAAGAATGTGGCGAGGGCGTGTCCCACCCGTGTCTTGTGGCTGGTCTGGGCGACCTCACTTTTCTTTCGGGCAAGAGACCACACTGAGAGAGCTTTGATGGCCCGCTGGCTTTTCTGGCAGATGCCCAGCCCCCAGCCTGCACGTCCACAGAAGCAGGCTCCTTTATGGGCCAGGCAGTCACAGGGGCCTAGTCAGCCTGGGAAGCCAGGATCATAAGGCTCTGATGGCCGTGGTCATCACCCTGTGAGGTGGGTGCACTCGGCAGCAGGGCAGATCTGAAGGAACAGAAACACAGAAATGTATGTATGGCCCATGCCTGCCCTTAGACCACTGGGCCATTAAAATTCAAGTTTGGGCCAAGCGCATGCGTATAATCCCAGTTGTGAGAGGTCAAGGTGAGAGGATCACTTGAGGCCAGGAGTTCGAGACCAGTCTGGG
>CAUYQG010184963.1:0-14506 GCA_963574415.1 Tarsius wallacei
CTTGGGGAGGCTGAGGTGAGTGGATTGCCTGAGCCCGCGGGTTCGAGACCCGCCTGGGCAACTTGGCGAGACCTCATCCACAATAAGTCAAAAATTAGCCAGGCGTGGTAGTGTGCCCCTGTAGTTCCAGCTACTTGGAAGGCTGAGGCAGAAGGATCACCGGAGCCCAGCAGGTTGAGGCTGTGGTGGCCCTGAGCAGCCACTGCACTCCAGTCTGGGCGACAGAGTGACTCCAACTCAAAAAAAAAAAAAAAAAGATAGAGTTTAAAAATAAATGCCAATAATTATTACACCCAAAAAAGCAATAATAATTTTTTAATTTCATTAAACATCTGAATTTCCTCATTTCCAGTTTTTTTTTGAGTGTTTGGTCTTCAGACTGCACCATGACTATTTACTAATTTCATCTTTCAGTGGAATGTCTGTTATTTCAAAATACTCTATGCCAGGTGTAGTGCCTCACCGCTGTAATCCTAGCACTTTGTGAGGCTGAGGCGGGAGAATTGCTTGAGACCAAGAGTTCAAGACCAGCCTGGACAACATAGGGAGACCCTGTCTCTGCACAAAAAATTAGCCAGGCACAGTGGTCCATGCCAGCAGTCCTAGCTACTGGGGATTTTGAGGTAGGAGGATTGCTTGAGCCTAAGAGTCTGAGGTGACGGTGTGCTATGATCATGCTACTGTACTCCAGTCTGGGTGACAGAGAGCCAGTCTCTTAAAAACAAAAACCAAAAAACAAAATACTCTCCAAACAACTCTAGTAGGATAGACCGTAAATGTCAGATTTTACTTTTAAAGAGATTATACTTTACTCGCTTAAAGTATTATTTGATTTAAATAGTCTTTAGACCCCAAAAGATCATATTAGAATTTACTGCTTTCTGGCCCCTGAAAAAACTATTTTCTAGTGTGATATCTTATTAAGAAATATTATTGAGGCGAGAGGATTGCCTGAGCCCAGGAGTTCGAGATCAGCCTGGGCAACTTGGCAAGACATAGTTTCTAAAAAAAAAGAAATATTGATAGGAATGTGAAATCTAAATAAGCAAATAGTTCAATGTGAAAAGATATTTTGTGAGTTTCATGTTTGTGGAACACAGAATGATTAAACTCCAACAGAATTGCTCCTTGACTATGAAGGCCATCAATATAAGCACATCCAAAAAAAGCTTGTAGAGAAGGGATGTTTTTGTTTATGTACTGTGCGATAATAGTCATTATGGGCATATGCTTTGCCCAAAAAAAAGTGTCGTCATTTCTTAATTATTCACAGACTGCTTGATTAGTCTGTGGATTATCCAGCCTCTTCTTGTTGGGACCCACCACCATCTGTGTAAACAGAAAGAAATGGGAGAAAAGAAGAAAAATCAGATTAAACAAGTTGAACACTTTTTAAAAACTTGGCTTAGGCTAAATGGTTGAGTAAATATAATGAATATTAACTTATTTCTTGCCCAAATTTTCTCTAGAAAAGGAAATCAAATTTGAATGCCTTTCTCTATCTCCACTCAAATATTTATGTCTGACAGGCAGATTTCTAGACATGGCTTTCCTGACTACTGTCATCCTGTGACATACTGGGTGTTCCCATAGTCTTGTTTTCCCTGTCCCCCGACAGGCTTTAAGTCATGACCAGTTATGTTCTCTCTTCGGGACTAGTAATCTGGTGCTTCCTAGGGTTGCGTTTTCTCAAGAAAAATGGCATTTAAAAATAAAGGTCTTGACTTCTGGTCTGAAACTGACTCTTGCCTGAAAACTGACAAATTAGACTTCATCATAATGAAAACTTCTGCTTTGCAGGTGGCACAGTTAAGAGAATGAAAAGACAAACCTTAGACTGTAAGAAAATATTTGCAAATCACATCCAACAAAAGACTCGTATGCATATTATATAATTAACTTTTAAAACTCAAGAATATGAAAGCAACCCAATTAAAAAATGGCAAAAAATATTTGAGTAGAGACTTTACTAAAGAAGATATATGCATGGCAAATAGATACAAGAAAGATACTCAGTATTACTCAACAGGGAATTGCAAATTAAAACTAAAATGAGATAATATTACGGGCCCATTTGAATGTCCTAAAACCCCCCCAAACCCAACGATGGCAGCAAAAATGACCATGTCAGGTGTTGGTTGAGGAAGTGGAACAATGGAATATTTCATACACTGCTGTTAGGAATGTAAACTGGCACCACCACTTTGGGCAGCAGTGTGACAGTTTCTTAAAATATTCAACATACATCCATCATTTGACCTGGTCATCCCACGCTTCGTTATTTACCCCCAGGGAAATGAAAGTGTGTGTCCCTACAAAGACTTGTACACAAATGCTCATGGCAGCTTAAACAAGAAAGGACTCAAATGTCCATGAGCAGGTGAACAGTAAGCCAGCTGTGGTATATCAACCCAGTGGAATACTATTTTAACAATAAAAAGGATTGAACTATTGATACATGCAACCGCATGCATGAATCACAAAGTAATTATCTAGGGGGAAAGAAACTAGACAATAAAAAGTGTACAATGTATGACTGAATTTATAGAAAATTCCAGAAAATTCAAACTGCTCTAGATTGACAAAGATCAGAGTGGTGATTTTTTTGGGGAAGGAGTGGGGTAGAGTAGAGAGGACTGGAGGAAGGCACAGGAAAACTTCAAAAGCATAAACTTTCAACATGTGTATGTTACATGTAAATTGTACCTCATGAAATCTTAAAGAAAAAGAAAACCCATCTCTGGAGCATTCATCCTGGGCATAATTTTTACCTTCCACTCCTGCAAAGAAAAAAAAAGGAGGCTACAGCTGCAGTAATCTACAGTGTTCATTACAATTCTGGAATAGCATGATCCATACCTACTTTAAATACCAATGTTGATGAGTTTCAACTTTGAATTTGTTTTCAGGCAATGACTCTGAGAGTGAGGAAATTAGAAGAAAATATTG
The DNA here is from genome assembly GCA_963574415.1 of Tarsius wallacei. Taxonomy (NCBI): domain Eukaryota; kingdom Metazoa; phylum Chordata; class Mammalia; order Primates; family Tarsiidae; genus Tarsius; species Tarsius wallacei. Next base: position 2,950 of record CAUYQG010184963.1, read on the forward strand.
AAGCAGAAAGAGCCGCCCATTTGGAGTCAAAATTTAATTCTGAAATTATTCAGGTAAAATGTGAACAGATGTTTTTGGTGTGGATTTTCTTAAGCTGTGTTACAATAGCTGGGACAAACAGCACGACATTCAGAGAACTAAGGTGTGCGTTTGGAGTGGGGTGGCGTGTTATGACGCTCACTGTTATATTTTGCGGTAAGGACAGAGTTCAAAATGTGCTACATTTTTGGAGGAGTTGACAGTCTATAGCCTGCAGGCAGGTCTTGCTCACTGTCCTGAAGTTTTGTCTTTTTTATGGCCTCTTTTGTGCTGCAGTGGCAGAGTGCAGTTTTGGGACAGAGGCCTGAGACCATATGGCCTTTGCAGAAAAACTAGCTAGAGTGCTCTTTTTATCAACAGCCATGAGATGAATTTCTTTTTGAGAACATTTTAAGAATACACGCCTTATTTAATGAGTGCATATACTGTACATATCACCTTTTACTCTGTTAAGAACTGAAAGTATAAAGGTGAATAAGCTCTTTTTGGAAATTACATCTCGTTATCAGAGAGATACACTTACATGTATATAGCTACGTATATATGGATATATAGGTGCATAGATAGCTACACAAAAAATTAAAAGACTGTGGGAGCATAATTTTAAAAGGATTAAATCTAGGAGGAGAAATGGAGACAGCCAAAGGAAAAAAAAATGTTTTTTTTTTGTTTTTTTTTTTGCTGGGTCTTAGCGCAGGAGTCCCCTGTCCCCGGGGTGGGCGCCGGTCAGGTGGTCTGTTAGGTCCTGGGCACACGGCAGGGGGTGAGCGACAGGAGGGTGCCACAGTAGATTCCCGTAGGAGCCAACCCTATTGTGAACGGTGCATATGGGAAATCTAGGTTGTGTGCTCAATCTGTCATCCCAGCACTTTGGGAGGCCGAGGCGAGTGGATGGCCAGAGCCCGCGGGTTCGAGACCAGCCCGGGCAACTTGGAGGGACCTCGTCTCTACAATAAATCAAAAGTTAGCCGGGTGTGATGGCGCGCGCCTGTAGTTCCGGCTACTTGGAAGGCTGAGGCGGAAGGATCGCCAGAGCCCAGAGGGTCGAGGCTGCGGTGGCTGGGCGCGTGCCACTGCTGGGCGACGGAGTAGACACCAACTCAAAAAAAAAAAAAAAAAAAAAAAAGAGACTCTAATACCTGATGATTACACCTTCTACCCCCACCCCATGGAAAAATGGTCTTCCATGACACTAGTCCCTGATGCAGAAGGGTAGTGACCTCTGTCTTAGCGAATGAGAAGGAATTTCTAGACGTAAAGGCCTAGCATTTTACCTAGGGTTTGGCAAACGACTGCCCTAGGACCAAGTCTGACCTGCAGCCTGTTTTTGTAAATAAAGTTTTATTAGAAGATAGCCATGCCCCTTTGGTGACATATTGTCTATGGCCGCTTGTCAAAACCAAAACCCTAAAGCTGACAAAACCTAAAATATTTACTCTCTGGCCCTTTACAGAAAAAGCTTGCTGACCACTCTTCTAAGTAAAGAGAATTACATGGATAAAGCCACTAAATAAGAGTGTGCTTGTTTTTTGTTTTTTAAATACTGTCCAGTGTTGTGTGATAGAGCCTAGGTGAAAGTTTGGAGAAAATGTTGAAAAGATGTGATCAGGACTCATTTTGGAAGTCCTTTTTCATGCTAAGAAACTTGTTTTGAAAGCAGTGGAAAGCCACTGCAGCTGAAGTTTTAAATTCATTAAGGAAATATATTTCAAAATTTAGTTTTTTATTGTAGTTATAACACTGGGAGTATGTAGGTAATTGCTATAAGAACAAAAATCATTACATATTTTTACTTATGTAGTTTAAAATTAATATTTGATATCTAACAGTGGTATGACTTAGAAAAAAGCAGAAGTTTATGTTTGACCTATAAATCAATAAATATTGACAGGTATTTTTCATTGAGGTATGTCTAGTAGCATTCATTTGCAGAGTGGTTTAAATGCAAAGGAGACTACTAAGTAACTGTAATTAATCATCACCTTCTCATAAATTACAATTAAATATATATTTGAAGTTTTCTGTTGTCAAATTTGTTTGAATGCTGTGGTGTAAAAATGAGAAAGTGACATTAAAACAGAAATAGTCGAATCAAAATTGTTCATTTGCAGTCTTTTTTCCTTTCAATTGGGTTGTTTGTGTACCATTTATGGTTGAATGTGCTTATTTTCCAAAAGAAGATAGCAGTGTAGACAGGAAGAAAATATTTCCTAGATCTACTATTTGACCTGTAAACATTGAAGTTAGACAAAACAACAATAAAAAATAGAGTTTAAAAGGCACAGTTGGAAAATTTAAATTGAATTGAAGCTATATATCTGTTTTATTTCCTACCTTTAGTGTAAAAATAAATGTTTCCGTTATTCCAGGATATTTAGGATAACTAGAAATAATTCTGATCATTATCATTTACATAGATTGATTTCTCAACCATTTCCATAGTGTAAGGCTTTGTTTCTTGATGAGTTTGTCTTTCCTAACTCAGGTTGTCGGTTGCATCCCTGTGCGACTTGCCTCGCACAGAGTTCATAGCTCTTTTCTGATTTCGTGGCCCTTTGTGCATACCTCTGTCATGGAAATCACTTACCATGAAAGACTGAATTCCTCAAGAACTCTCTCTATATATTTTCATGATTATTGTATATATCTTGAGCACTAGCACATTGCCTGGCACATATTAAGTACTTAAAAAAAATTTTTTTTAAAGCAGGTTTTATTGAGAGGAAAGAAAATCTCCCACAGAGGGAGGGAACCCAAAGGGGTTGCCCTTAAGAAATATTTGTTGAATAAATATTACCTCACTAAATCATCGTAGCAACCCCATGAAGCAGATAGTTTAGATAATATTATTCACTGTTTGAAGATGAGAAACCTCTTTTTAAACTTTAGCAAAGCCGGGCTCGGTGGCTCAGCCTGTAATCCCGCGCCTTGGAAGGCTGAGGTAAGTGGATTGCCTGAGCCCGCGGGTTCGAGATCCGCCTGGGCAGGAGAAACCTCATCTCTACAATAAATCAAAAAAATTAGCCGGGCGTGGTAGCGCACGCCTGTAGTTCCAGCTACTCGGAAGGCTGAGGTGGAAGGATCGCCGAAGCCCAGCAGGTCGAGGCCGCGGTGGCCGGGAGCGGCCGCTGCACTCCAGTCTGGGTGACAGAGTGAGATTCCAACTCAAAAACAACAACAACAACAACAACAAAAAATAAACTTTAGCAAACTACTTTTATTTTAAACATAGATTTCTGAAAAGGTAGAGTTCTTGCTTTATTCCTGTCCCTCTCATCCCTCTACCCTCCTGCCTGCTTTTTATTCTTTCCACTTATTTAGCCTACTACATACCCCCAAATTTAGCATACTATATTATATACACTGGTATGGAACTTGCTATTTTCAATATTGTCAGCAATACATTGTTCTTTAATTCTACATAGAGAACTATATGGAAAACTTTCCTTTTAAAAGTTGTTTTGTAGGCTTTTTACAGCTGCATATCATTCTTTTGTGGGGGTGCACATCTAGTTTTCAAATGTCCTATGTCGGATTTCAAAAGTAGAATAATACAGTGAACCGTCCCGTACTCATCACCCAGTTTCCATACTTACCTTGGGCCAGTTGTGTTTTATCTCTTATCCCCTTGAACTTCCCCACCTCCAGATTATTTTGAAGCAAATCTCAGAGATCAAATCACTACAACCATAAATATTTCAGACAAATAGTAGTGTTTGACAATAAAAACTTTACCTTTCAATAGTAAGAAATCTCCAGGAATGAAAAGATCTGTTAAATTTCTTGGGCTTAGAAAGATGTTCATGTAATAATGTTTCTCATAAGAGAGGAGGAAAACTACCCTTTAGTTTTTCATCTTTTTTTTTGAGTTGGAGTCTCACTCCTTCACCCAGGCTAGAGTGCAGTGGCATGCTCACGGCCACCCCAGTGTTGACCTGCTGGGCTCCGGTGATCCTTCTGCCTCAGCCTTCCAAGTAGCTGGAGCTACAGACGCGCACTACCACGCCTGGCTATTTTTTATTTTATTTTATTTTAGTGTAGAGACGAGGTCTTGCCAAGTTGCCCGAGCTGGTCTAGAACCTGTGAGCTCAGGCAGTCCACTCACCTTGGCCTCCCAAAATGCTGGGATTACAGGCTGAGCCACCGAGCCTGGCCTTTCATCTTTTTTTATACTTAGATCTCCCTGAAGATTTTTAAACTTAGATCTCCCCGAAGATTTAGTTTTCAGTAATCATTCAATTTTTCATATTTTATAAAAGAAATGTCTGAATGTAGGGCAAAATTAGAAATCTTGAAAATTTAAATTGAGTCATGTCCATGTATCTATTTTACTTTGATGGGACGAGCTGTGTGGTGTCAGCCTGTCCTTTTTCATAACACAGTTAATTCTTCTCTTTATTCTTTCACTCACTCTTTCTCCCTTCCTTTAAACATATCGAGAAAGGGAAGACACTCTTGTTTATTTCCCTTTTTAAACCAAAACGGAAGGGAAGAAGTATTTGCGTGGATGATAATCTGTTGTTGAGAAAGTATTCTGCTCAATTTAAGATTGATGCTAATATTTCTTACCCTGATTTAATTACTTCTCTGTCATTGGGTAGTTACGGATTCGAGATCTTGAAGGGGCTTTGCAAGTAGAAAAGGCCAGCCAAGCAGAAGCTGTTGCTGATTTGGAAATGATCAAGAATGAGTTCAAAGAGGTTGAAAGTGCATATGAGCGAGAGAAGCAGAATGCACAGGAGAGCTTTGCAAAACTAAATCTGTAAGTATTTTACCATAAAATTCTCTAAATTAACAAAACAATTTTATGAAGGTTATATAAGTAGGAATGTGTAATGTGTATTTTAGATATAGCTCCCATTAATGTCAGTGGCAGATTGGGGGTAAAGGATTTCATAAAACAGAACTGTATTCCTTGTGTAGGTAAATGTGGAAATGCTCTTTTGGATTTTGAAGTAGTCTCAGGAATGCGGTTATGCACTGGAAAGTAACTGTATTAATGTACTTCACATTATGTTTATTGATGTCATGCAGTCTCTCTGAAGAGCTTGGTTTCTAGGCCATATAAATTGTGGATGGATAATGTTCACGATTTTCTCAAACTGCAGAGTAATAGCAGTAGCAGTAACACCTACTGCTAGCGGTTAACATAGTTTCATTTAATGTATCCAACACCCTAAGCGGTAGCTACTTTCAAAAAACCCCTCTTTTACAGGTATGGACTTTGAGACTCAATAAGGAAGGGACACATAGCTCACACGTAGCAGAGTACAAATCTTTCTTACTCTTACTGATTTCAGCCTTTTTCAGTTCAAAAGCCTTTCATCTTGAAAATTCTGTGAAGTGCTTTAAGTTTATAATTCTTTAATATGCTTCCAAAAATAAGTCAATAGTCAGCATTTAAAATCATTTCTCCCCAGAGGGTAAAATTCATACTCTCATTAGTGTGTCACATGATAGTAGATTGTTATATTAGAGTCATGTATGTATTTATTTGTTTATTTTATTTTGAGTCGGGGTCTCGCTCTTGCTTAGGCTAGAGGCACGATCATGGCTCACCGCAGCTTCAACCTTCTGGGCTTCAGGTGATGCCTTCTCCTCAGACTCCTGAGTAGCTGGGACTACAGGCGTGCACCACTACCCCCACGTCATTTTTTGATGTTTTGTAGAGGCAGGGTCTTGCTACGTTGCCTGTGCTGGTCTCAAACTCCTGGGCCCAAGCCATCCTCCTACCTTGGCTTCCCAAAGTGCCAGGATTTATACACATGAACCATTGTGCCCAACTTATATATTTATTTATTTTTTATTTTTATTTTTTTGAGTTGGAGTCTCACTCTGTCGCCCAGACTGGAGGGCAGTGGCCGCTCCCGGCCACCACAGCCTCGACCTGCTGGGCTCCGGTGATCCTTCCGCCTCAGCCTTCCACATAGCTGGAACTACAGGTGCACGCTACCATGCCCGGCTGATTTTTTGATTTTTATTGTAGAGATGAGGTCTCGTCAAGTTGCCCAGGCGGGTCTCGAACCCACGGACTCAGGCAATCCACTCACCTTGGCCTCCCAAAGTGTGGGATTATAGGCTGAGCCACCGAGCCCGGGCTTATATATTTATTTTTAATCTTAGTTTTTTTTTTTTTTTTTTATGGCAAGTAGTTAATGGTTTTCCATTTGCAATGACAATGTAAAGAATTCTTTTAAAACACTTTATTATAAGAAGTGAGTTGTTTTAATGAAATGTATTATTTATATAGTGGTAATATTTGTGGATATGGCTCAAATCATAGATTTCACTTGAAAGACTGAAATGTTAAAAAATGTAAAACTATTTAAAAATTGTGGTTACTTTTATTAGTAATGCTTATGATATTTTAAGCCAGTAATTTTTTTTTTTTTTTGAGTAGTCGTCTCACTCTGTCGCCCAGGCTGGAGTGCAGTGGCACGCTCATGGCCACTGCAGCCTCAACCTGCTGGGCTCAGGAATCCTTCCGCCTCAGCCTTCCAAGTGGCTGGAACTACAGGCGTGCGCCACCACGCCCGGCTACTTCTTTGACTTATTGTAGAGACTTATTGTCTTTCCAAGTTGCCCAGGCTGATCTCAAACCCATGGGCGTAGGCTGTCCTCTCATCTTGGCCTCCAAAGTACTGAAACCAGTAATTCTTAACTGAATTTTTTTGCTTCCTCCAGTTTGACTGAAATGACATTCTTTGAATGTTATTCTATGAACTTATTCTCCGGTTGGGCTTGGTGGCTCAGCCTGTAATCCCAGCACTTTGGGAGGCCGGGGCGAGAGGATTGCCTGAGCCAGTGGGTTCGAGACCCGCCTGGGCAACTTGGCGAGACCTCGTCTCTACAATACATCAAAAATTAGCCGGCTGTGGTAGTGCGCGCCTGTAGTTTTGGCTACTTGGAAGGCTGGAGCGGAAGGATCACTGGAGCCCAGTGGGTGGAGGCTGTGGTGGCCGTGAGTGTGCCACTGCCCTCCAGCCTGGACGATGGAGTGAGACTCCAACTCAGGAAAAAAAAAAAAAGAACATATTCTCCTTTATTTCCTTTGAACCATTTCTTGAATCAGCACATTTAGTGTATTAGAATGTATCAAATATTATTCAAATATGTATTCAAATATTATATATTAAATATATTTGAAAAGCTTTTATATAGAATATAATGCAGTCTTCTTTGCTTTGAGGTGATGATTAGGACCTACAAGAGAAACTGGAAGAGGTCAGACTTCGCTTCCAGTAATTAATGCTTTCTAACAATGAAATAAATAACAGGCATCTTTGGGGAACTAGTGAGCTCTCTGCCTTGGGAAATTGAAAGCAGAGGGTGGATGATTCCCTGTCATGGATGTTGAATAAGAGAGTCCTACAAAGGTCGGACTAGAGGAATTTTAATATACCAGCTAACAGCTAAGCTCTAAGAGTCCAACGTATACACTTTTCTAATTGAACCCCAAAGCAAATTTTTTCCTTAAGTTTTGTTTTACTGTTATATGTTTTTGCAGTTGAAATTCTTCACTCAAATTTTGTAATTTAGTAAGTATCAAGTGACATTTCTAAATATTAGATACATATTCCAACTAAGCACTGGCTAACTATCAGTCCTTAATGCTTTTTTTTTTTTTTTTTGAGTTGGAGTCTCATTCTCTTGCCCAGGCTGGAGTGCAGGGACACGCTTACGGCCACTGCAGCCTCGACCTGCTGGGCTCAGGTGATCCTTCAGCTTCAGCCTTCCAAGTAGCTGGAACCACAGGCGCACGCTACCATGCCCAGCTAATTTTTTGATTTATTGTAGAGATGAGGTCTCACCATGTTGCCCAGGCTGGTCTCGAACCTGTGGGCTCAGGCAGTCCTCTCGCCTTGGCCTCCCGAAGTGCTGGGATTTTAGGCTTCAGCCACCGCGCCCGGCCAATCCTTAATGCTTTAACATAATGTCCCTTATCTGTTCTCTGTCTCTGTATAGATATACTATAATAACAAAAATTAAATAATCATAAATAAATGATAACAATTACATGATAATTAAAGCACAGTGGTCATTGAAAGTTTCTGTGACTTCTCTTCTCCCTTCCTGTCTTCCATTTCCTTGTATGGAATATCACAGTCACTTCCATCCCAAATAGCTATGATGTAAGGACTGACATGACTTGAGGGATGGTTGGATAAGTTATTTCATTTTCTCCCTGTACTTCTGAGTATTCTTCAGAGTTCTCTTTAAAGAATATTTCAAAGCCTTTTAGAGTCACAAACTCTTAAGCATTAATTTTTCAAAGCAGGTCTTTAATATATTTCAAAAGGAGAACTGACCGATTTTAGGTCTTCAAGATACTACTTACCTTTAATTTACAACTTTGAGAGTAGGGAGTTTTGGGGTAGGATATTACTTTACTTGTTGGGAAGAACTAATGAGGTTATAAAGTGCTGCCTTAGTTGGGATATGTATCTTGCCATTGGTTAAGGTTTTCAGGCTTCTGTCTCTTGCCAGGCGGATGAAAAAAGGCAGGAGAAAAAAGCTGTGTATTTCAGAGTTATAATTTTGCTCCCCAGTTTCATAACAGTGGACATGCCTGTATGAAATTATTTTAGATGGAATACATATATTTCATAATTCTGTTACCACACTTAGTTATAAATTTTTTTTCTTCTTAAAACCTGCAGTAAAAACAAAACAAAACAAAACAAAAAAACCTGCAGTATGCAGCTAATCTTTTCAGTAATCTTTTTTTGATTTTCTTTAAAAATTTTCATTTTTAATTATTATGGATATATAAATAGTTGTGCCTGTTTATGGGGTACATGTAATATTTTGATACAAGCATACAATGTATAATGATCAAATCAGGGTAATTGGGATATCTGTCACCTCAAGCATTTAGCATTTCTTTGTGTTAGGAACATTCCAATTCTACTCTTTTAGTTATTTTGAAACATACAGTAAGTTATTGTTAACTATAGTTGCCCTATTGTGCCACTAAATACTAGCTCTTTTTTTTTTTTTGAGTTGGCATCTCACTCTGTCGCCCAGACTGGAGTGCAGTGGCCGCTCCTGGCCACCGCAGCCTCGACCTGCTGGGCTCCGGTGATCCTTCCACCTCAGCCTTCCGAGTAGCTGGATTTACAGGCACGTGCTACAATGCCCAGCTGATTTTTTGATTTATGGTAGAGATGAGGTCTTGCCAAGTTGCCCAGGCAGGTCTCGAACCCACAGGCTCAGGCAATCCACTCATCTCAGCCTCCCCAAGCGAGGGATTACAGGCTGAGCCACCGAGCCCGGCTGAATACTAGCTCTTATTCCTTCTATCTATAGTATTTTTGTACCCATCAACCATTTGCGTTTTTAAATATAGTCAAGTCTTTTTTTAATTTTATTTTATTTTTGAGTAGGAGTCTCACTTTGTCGCCCAGGCTGGAGTGCAGTGGCATGCTCACGGCCATCACAGCCTCGACCTGCTGGGCTCAGGTGATCCTTCTGCCTCAGCCTTCCAAGTAGCTGGAACCATAGGTGCACGCCACCACGCCCAGCTAATTTAAAAAAAAAAATTATTATAGATACGAAGTCTTGCCAAGTTGCCCAGACTGGTCTCGAACCCCTGGACTCAGGCAATCCTCTCACCTCTGCCTCCCAAAGTGCAGGGATGACAGGCGTGAGCCACTGAGCCCAGCCTATGGTCAAGTCTTTATTAGCCTTGGTAACCGATTGCTGGGCAACAGTTGAGAGAAGGAGATCATGGTAATCCTCAAATATGGTTTAAATTTAACTTAAAACCACAGTGGTCTAAGATATGGTACTGAATGAACTGAATCTAAATTTATTTATTTTATTGAACTCCATATTTAGGAACTTCGTGATTTTTCTAAACAGACCACCCCTAAATAAAAATAAGTCTTATAAGTCAGTAGCACTGTCACTGTTGACATTCTTGGTGAAAGATAGCCCAAAGATTACTGTTTGTTAAAATAGCCTGTTCTTGTTTTGTCAAAAGCAGAAAAGAATGGGAATCCGGAAGGAAAGACGGCATCCCCAGCTAGAGTTTTCCTTTTCTCCCTTCCCTTTCTTGCCTGCATCCTCCACCTTTTGTTCCTGGCTCTTCTCCATCAGAATTCAGAGAGACCAGGGCACCCCAGAACCTGCCCCACTCCCGCCCCGCTCAGCCCCTCTTGCTTGGCGCTGTTGGCAGAAGCTGCAGGAGCCAGCTTTTTGGGGTCATGCATCAGATTTCTAACAGCAAAGATGTACCGCATTTCAGTGGACACAGTTTGGGCTTTATGTATACAGTAATACCAAATGCCAAGTGCGTTTGATTTGCTGGGTAATAGCAGTTGATTTTACCAAATGACCACTTGTCCATAGTCTAAAAAGCAAAATAGTACCGTTGGACTTAGGAAAAATGGCAGTTTCAGGCCACATTGTACTCTGCTACCAATTTCCACTCCTTTGAGGTAATTGCTTTTGTTATCGCTTTCTTCTGATATTTGACTTCATATTTCGAAATAGCAAGCATGTTCTGCCACTTTTTCAATTACCACCTTTAGATAGTATCTGTTGGCCTCTACGTATTCTTCTGTTTTACGCTACTCCCACAAAACGTGCACTTCCTCCTTCTCTCTTCCCCCTCTTCCCATCCTCCTAATAGAGTTATGTTTTGGGGTACAGCATAGTTTATTCTTTTCTACAGAATTGTTTTTGGTAGCTCATCTTAATTTTTTAATAGCACAATTTATTCTATACTTCCTTGTTTACTGTCTGTCTTATATAGAGAGAGAAACTTTGTTTTTTTCATTGCTTTCCCAATGCCTAGAATAGTGCCTGCTTATAAAGAGCTGCTTATAAAGATTTGCTGAATCACATCTTTATTTTTAATATATATTTTTTAATGTGATTAGCCAGTCACTCACTAGGTTGTTCTTAAACTAAGTTAACTGAAAATTTCTCATTAATATTCCTACACCTCAGAAATTCTGTCATTTCAAGTTTCTTCTAAGAGCCATTCCTCCCAAGCTCTTCTCTCTCCTTTCTTCGTTCTGGACACTGTGTTTTAGGTTCCCTGTACACAGTAATTCTAGGACCTCCCTTTAACACTGTCCTTGGCATTCCCTCTACTTCTTTTCTGTCTTGGAACCCTTGTTTGCGTAGCTTGTGCCTTCTTCCTGTTTGATGTACTGCATTGTAAAGTTGTTTCTTGAGAAATTAATTATTCATCAGAGGAAAATTTTAAACTTGCATTCAGAGTGTTTTTGATCTTCATCTTTTTTCATAGTTCAGCTGGTATCCGTTCAGTTCTAGTGTTTGAGAAGTCCTAATCTTTTTTGTGTAGTTCATGTTTTACTTTGGAACTTACGCAGAATAGCCACCAAGTCTAAAATCTTAGGCCAAGCCGGGCTCGGTGGCTCAGCCTGTAATCCCGCGCCTTGGGAGGCTGAGGTGAGTGGATTGCCTGAGCCCGCGGGTTTGAGACCCACCTGGGCAACTTGGCAAGACCTCATCTCTACCATAAATCAAAAAAATTAGCCGGGCA
>CAUYQG010184964.1:0-16917 GCA_963574415.1 Tarsius wallacei
CCTAACTCCTTTGCATTTTAGGCTGATTCTATCTATGCTATAAAAAAACTCTTAATTATAGCCCAAACCAGTTCCTAAAGAGTGTGGTCTAGTCCAGAATACAGCCTGGGCTCTTAGGTGTGGCCCAGTACTGTGGGCCAACTCTTGGGACAACTGATTACTATCTCTTAACAAAATGGCTACTCTAAAATCCTATGTCTATTTTAACTCCTATAAAGATTTCTAATTCCTAATTCTTAATATATAAAACTGATCATTGGCAATAAAGCTTCTAAAAATAAAGCCCAAATATAAACTGTAAATTGTATTAAGGCCAAAATCACAATAGTAGAAAATGGGAACGATGAAATTTCTAAAGTTAGCTGTATTCTTATTAAACCTCAAAATATCATGTTTGATCATGCTTGAACTAACATAATTCACTGATGCAGCATAACCTATTCTACAATACTTTCTATGAGTAAAATAAATTCAATTTCTATAATAAATAGAAAAAGCCCTATACTAACTCTAGGTAAAACCAGTTTAAAGGAATGCAGCCCAGTCCAAAGTACGTGCTGAGCCCTTAGGAATGTGGCCCAGCCCAAAGCACATGCTAGGCCATTTCCAGTAACTCTAAATAATCATCTATACCATCTAAAGCTAAAAGCAGCTCTCCATTTGTATATACTAATTCTACAAGTATACTTTTAATCTTATAAAGAAGTTTGTACTGTATTAAGGGCTCCCAAATGTGATCTGAGTTTGAACTGTGTTAAGTTTAAAGCCGAAACCGCGGTCTGTGAGAAACGGGAACAATTGACTCCTAAAGTAAGCCATGCTTGTCGTACTCTCAGAGCTTCAAGCTTAGATCATCAAAGTCCCTGTTAGTGGAACATGCCAAACAGTAAAGGAAGGGAAAGGAAATGGGCCATCAGCTCCTGAACTTATCCTAGTGGACTCAGGGTCCGCAGCCCACCTGGATCCCTAATGCTCAGGTAGGCCTCCATGGCTGGCTCCCACCACAGACTGAGGTATGAATCACAGCACTGATTAGCGTCCATAAGTTTCTATTTTGTTTATTACCTAGAACACACCTCTGCTGTCTCAGAGCAATAAGAAAGTCTTTTCAGCCTGCCCTGATGTGACAAGTAGAAGCTAGAGATGAGGAAGGCTGGGTTTAGTTTTGTGATTTTTATTTTTTAATAGCAGTACATTTGAACATTAAGTATATTTTGAAACCCTAGGGATCAAATAAGCTAATATTGTGGTGATGATTTTGAAATACAGACTTTAGCCTACATGGCAATTTAATTGCTATTTAGAAGCAAATCCTATCCTGTAGCAATAGGTTAGTCAGCATTTGTCTAAATTCAATACTCAGTACTGAGCTATTGATTCATGGCTGCTATGACATGAAGGCTTGCTGAAAGAGCAAGGGTTTCCAGATAAGGTAATTCTAAACAATAAAATTTTTTGAAAGAAAATGCCGTTAAGAGACCAAATTCATATAACTCACACTGAATCTGACTACGAGGAACTTGGAAAACTGTAAACTTGATTAAAAGGGGCAGTTTGTTTAATAGTGGGGAAGCCATGTTGTTAACATGATATCTTACTGCAGTTTCCAAAAACAGTTCAGCTATTTGTTGAGATAAGACCCTTTGAAATATTCTTCTGAACAATGTAATAGGGCCTTATTCATAATAAGACCAAGAGTTTTAATGATAATAAAAGATATAGGATCTTAGTAGAGGCTACATTTGTCTAAATCCAAACTCTTTTGTGTGATTTTTCTTCTATGACTTTGTGGATATGTCTCCCCACCATTGACATTTCTTACAAGTCTCAGGTATGTGATAAGTTATCAAAAAATAAAAATTGTCTTTAATGTTTCAAACTCCACAAATATATGCCAGTTTTCCTTCATACTTTATGCTTACTCAGAATTTATTTTCATACCTTCCCTGGTCTTCAAACTCTCTAAAATCTTTTTATTCCTAATTTTTTCACACTAAGTTACAAAAACAAAAAACAAAACAAACCATATACTACAATACTATCCTTCCTTACAGTACTTGCATTTTCACAATTAAATACATTTTGAGCAATATATATGATGATTATCAGAGATCCTCAGTTTGGTGTGAAATTTCCAGGTTAGCACTTCTCAATTCAGAAATGTGAAAAACACAAAATTTTCAGGACATTTGTATTGGGATATCTGTGGATGAGGAGAAGGGGTTAGCCAGGCATAAATATTACTCCTTGGAGGATTACGACACACTTCCTCCACAATCCCCTTTATGACAGAAAAATACTCAGCCAAGTTTCTTCCTCTACCTATCTACTCAACTTGAATCAACACCATCACCTCTCAGCCTGCTGCCTGACACTTCTGCCTTCACTTGTTCTCAGATTCTGTCCCAGATCATGAGGAATATTTGCCAGATGAAACCCAGTAACTAGTATAGAATGTAAACTTCAGTCAAATAACAGTATTATAAAAGAAAGGACATGCTTCTTGTTTGATAAAATATATTATTTTAGGTCAATTCTGGTTGGGCTCAGATTTCTTTCCTCTGAGACACAGTCTACAGTAGTGCTTCTCAGCCCTCAATCTACATTAGGATCATCTTGAGAGCTTTTAAAACATCAATGTTTGGCCTCATCCCAAGGATCCTCATTTAATTGATTCAGGAAGAGGCCTGGACATTGATTGTTTTTTAAGTTTTTAGACTAATTATAATGTGCAGCTTAAATCTAGAATGTTAAGACCCCAAGAAAAACTGTAAGACAAACAATATTTTATTTCAGTATAGTTAAAAGACAATGCATATTTATTTTGGTGTATTCCTTTTAAAGCTTATTCAAATATAATCTTCTCTGCTTTATTCTTAAAATCTAATATATGAAGGCATATTGACATGTTACAAAAAGGGAAAAGGATTAATTGAAAAAAATGAGGTTTCACAAGTAGTTACTGTCAGATGGTGAAATCCAACTACACTATGCTTCGCTGTGCTATGAACAGCTAGCCCAAGATTCTTTCTGAAAGATCATGTTTTTCTAAAGAGACTTCTGTTGAATACTAATCCTTTGAGCTATGATCCGAGAGGGATATATTGGTTAAAAAGTTAAGAAAACTCTTCAGAACACATCTTAATTTTGGTTATTTTTAATAAAGTTGATTCTGTTGTTGTTTTGAGACAGGGTCTCATTCTGTCACCCAGGTTGCAGTGCAGTGGTACAAGTGTTGATCACTGTAACCTTGAACTCCTGGCCTCAAGCAATCCTCCCAACTTGTCCTCCCAAAGCACTCAGATTGCAGGCATGAGTCACCACAGACAGCTTAAATTGATTATTCAAAACTGCTCTTTGAAGTGCTGCAATGAAGGATATCACTTGCAGCAATTAGTTATGCATTTACCTAACTTACTTGACTGTAGAATATGTTTTCTGGTAGCACATAGTAATATCTAGCAAAGCACAATTTTCTGCCAAACACAAGTTGTAAATCACCATTCTACATTGTACTGTTCTACAGGCACATATATAATAAACCACAGTAAAAAAAAATATTTATAACATCCTATGAATTAATATTTCCCCAAATTCAGAATGCTAGAAAAAGCCTGTCTTACCATATGTAAGGTTAGTATAAGGTCCACGATAATACTCTAATAATGTTTTCTAACTTGGAAAAATGGCCACAAATTTACTGATATATCTAGTTTTTTACAAATTAATTTAAAACATGATTGTAATAGAAGAAAGTATTTAAATTGGGTTTTTAATGTTAGATTAGTTCACAAATATTCATGTTTTCATCTATGTATTATATGTAAACACTAATTTATTCTATCAATTTCTATTATGGACATCCAAAGTTTAAGAACATTTTATAGCATTTCAGTATTTTCTGATACACTCAACACTAAATTACTACTTTGTAGCTTGAAGCATTACTCTTCAAAGCAAGTTGGGAGTTATAACTAGAAACCAGAGGGAATGCCTTTTCTTTTTGCAATGAAAGTATTCTGAGTGGTGATGTACATGTTGTCCTTTGCTTTAAAAAAGACACTATTGATTCATATCTGCTAAATCTTGCATTTACTTGGAAACTGTTGTTTTATTGTGAGTTTTACAGATGGTTACTAAAATGCACACGTATGCACACATGCACACAGACAGGACATTTACCTTTTATTAACCACATATGTTTATTGAATACAATAAAAGTTAAAAGGTATATTCTGTAGATTTAAATTTTCTCTCTTTTAGATTTATGTTTTTAATTTGGTCTCTTTTAAAAAAAATAAAGATGTGGGGTACAATTCAGGGTTAGGTACACAAACATTGATTATGCAGGTACCCTTGTTGATGAGGTGTGCTCCTCCCTCCTCTAGCAGTTTCCCTCAACTGCCAATCCCACCCCCCCAACAGTTTCCCACTATTGCCAATCCCTTTCTTATAGTATTATAATTGTTCAAGGTCCGCTTATGAGTGAAAACATATGGTACTCTGTTCTTTGTTTCTGTGACAAATCACTGAGTATGATTGATTCTAAATCCATCCAAGTTGCTGCGAAGTCTCATTTGTTAAGACATTTGACTATGCCATTACTCATGGTCAAATCTACTCATGTAATAATTTTTTATTTTAGCAGAGATTTCCCTTTTAAAGTCATCACAGATATATTTTCAGATGATCATATGTGCTCCTGAACTGTTCCTCTCTGTCATTAATTCAATTTGATGATTATTTTTCTATATATTTAGTAATAATAATTGAGGAATTATGATTAATCATAACTGAATGCCCTTCAAAGGAACACTAAAATTCTGCTGTGAATTCTCTAATATTGACTATACATACTTCATAAGTTTATTTTTAAAACATTTAGCAATTGGCTGTTTGGTTTTACTCATATTATGGCACCTATTCATGATCAATATAGAATTTTATGTTTTAAATATGACGTTTTTCTATTTTAGCATTCATATAAATAGTCAGCAATTGGCTTAAAAGATAACAGAGAAATTTTGTGAGAAAAAAAAGCAGCCGGTAAATAGATAAATTATATTTAAAAGCTATTAGTAATTCTTATCATGATATCTCCAATTTTTACTACCTCAAAATAAACTCACTAAAATGAAACAGTAAGATACAATGTCATGTTTCTTTCCCTTGGACATTTTAAACAGCAGGAGGTATCCAATGATTGTCAGGTGGCTTTTGTTGCTGCTGAATACGAAAGTAGTAAAGAATTGTAAATTAAGCTACATTTGCTTTCTAGAGACCTAGTCTAAAAATTCTGAAACCATCCGTTCTCTTTTGCTATATAGGTAACCTTCAATACTTTCCTTAGTTGCCTCGGTTTTCTTTTCAATACTGAAGGAACCAGTAGTACTGACGTTGGAACTTCATTAAGAGACTGATCTTTGTGTTTTCATTAATTCCTTCTTTGACCATACAGTGTGATACCTTTGAAAGACACCCAAGAATTTGAAAGCTTATATAACATTATTCCTATTATTGAGGCAAATTAATTATCTATTTTGATTTATATTGCCTTTATTTGCTTCATATTTTACCCTGAAAATATTAATTAGCTATCACATCAATTAAACAAAAGCAAATATTCTAATGCCAAAATGTGGTCTTTTACTCAAGACCTTTCTGGATTCTTGGGAAGATGGCAGCAGAGTCAGTTGGACTAAGCAAGTACCAATGTGAGTGAGTGTAGGGAAAATTTTGCATATGTGTTGGTGAGTAAGTGGGTATGTGAGTGGTGACTGAGGAGTAAGTGGCCGGGGATCTTCAGATGAAGCAGTTGGTGCTGCAGTTGCTCTGTATGGTTCCTAGTACTTCCTGGCATGCAGAAGCCAACAAAGCCCTTCTTGAGAAGAAGCTACTGGGAGAAACTGCTGCCTCCAGGCTCTGCCTCACCACTGCAGTGCCTGGCCAGACACCAGCAGCAGTGAGGGAGCCCAGAGGCAAAGCCCCACTAGAGAAGATGAAAAAGGCATCCTGCCACCATCTTGAAAAGGGGCCTGGAAAGTGCTCCAGCTTGCTTGCCACAGAGCAACCCAATTTCTGTGACCAGTGGATTAACTACTCAGGGGTTAATTATGACCCAGAGGGAATATCTTGAAAGCATACACTCCAGAGGGACAGTACTGATGCTGAGCCTCAGGCATTCCCCCACCCTGAATTGATTTAGCCACAGGACAAAGGGTGTGGCCAGAAAAGGATGAGGAAGACCTCCAAAGAGATTAGAAGTGAGTCCAGAGCTGACCCACCCCCTCCTCCCCAGCAATCTTCTGAATGTCAGACCCATATGGCTGGAACACAACTGAGAGGGATGAACCCAGGCTGAGACTCCACTCCAGGATAAGCCTGCCTGGGGTGCCTCCCCCCAGTACCCAGGGAAGAGGCAATCTAACACCTCTCAACTGGAGGGGATTCCCTTGATCATACTAGAGAGGGAGGGTAGGACTGAAGCCGCACTTACCTGGACTGCTCCCTCCTCCTTCCCTGGGCTGGACCCTGGGGAGATTGTGAATGAGACCAAAGCTCTGCAGGAGACAGTAAAGGGGTTGACAGTTTTTGTTTGTTTGTTTGTTTTTTAAGCACTTTGAAAAGAGAGTCGCAATCTCATCTGACTTGCAAGTTTTCTTTTTTATTTTAAAGATGTGGGGTACAATTTAGGATTAGGTATACAAGTCACTTGGTCACAGTTCATGTAAAGTTTCAGTCTCCCTTTGGTCCCTACTTCACCTAGTTTGGGATCAGATACCCTTATTATGTGTTCCCCTCCCCTGGCAGAGTCCTGCTACTGCCAATGCCTTTCTTATAATGTTATGGTAAATGTTCAGGGTCTGCTTATGAGTGAGAACAAGTGGTGCTCAGTTCCTTGTTTCTGTGATAGATCACTGAGTACTATAGACTCTAAGTCCATCCAAGTTGCTGCGAAGTCCATATGTTTGGCCTTCTTTATGGCTGCTTAATATTCCATTGTGTATATGCACCACATTTTAAAAATTCAGTTCAGTTTTGATGGGCAGCATGGTTGGTTCCATGTTTTTGCTGTTGTGAATAGTGCTACAATAAATATGTGTGTGCAGGTATCTTTTTGGTAGAATGATTTGAGTTCCTCTGGGTATATTCCCAGTAGGGAGATTGTTGGGTCATATGAAAGTTCAATTTCTAGTTCTTTTAGAAATTGCCACACTGTTTTCCATAGAGGTTGAACTAGTCTGCATTCTCACCAGCAGTGTAGAAGTGTTCTCTCTTCTCCACATCCTCACCAGAATCTGTTGTTGTTTGTTTTGTTAATGATGGCCATTCTTACTGGGATTAGGTGGTATCTCAATGTGGCTTTGATTTGCATTTCTCTGATGATTAGTGAAGATGAGCACTTTTTCATGTGTCTATTAGCTGCCTGTATGTCTTCTTTTGAGAAGTGTCTAGTCATGTATTTTGCTCATTTTTTTTTTTGAGTCGGAGTCTCACTCTGTTGCACAGGCTGGAGTGCAGTAGCACACTCACGGCCATCTCAGCGTCAATCCGCTGCACTCCAGTGATTCTTCCACCTCTGCCTTCCAAGTAGCCGGAACTACAGGCATGCACTACCACGCCCAACTAATTATTATTATTTTTTAATTGTAGAGACGAGGTCTTGCAAAGAGACGAGGTCTTGCCAAGTTGCCCGGGCTGGTCTCAAACCTGTGGGCTCAGGCAATCCACTCGCCTGGCCTCCCCAAATGCTAGGCTTATAGGCTGAGCCACTGAGCCTGGCCTTGCTCACTTTTTAATGGGGCTGTTTGTTTTTTTCCTTTTGGCACATTTGACTTTCTGGATATTAGGCCTTTGTCAGATACACAGTTGGCAGATATTTTTTCCCATTCGGTGGGCTGTCATCCCACTCTCTTGATGGTTTTACTTTGCAGAAGTTTTCAGTTTGATAAGGTTCCACTTGTCTATCTTATCTCTTATGGAATGGGCTTTTGGGCTTTTGATCAGGAGTTGATTGCCAGTTCCAATTTTCATAAGGGTGTCTCCTGCATTTTCTAAGATTCTTATCATCTGAGGTTTTATGTTTAGGTCTTTGATCCATTTGGAGTTGATTTTTGGGTATGGTGATAGATAGGGATCCTGTTTTAATCTTCTTCATGTGGTCAGCTAGTTTTCCCAGAACCATTTACTGAATAGGTTCTCCTCTCCCCAGTGGTTGTTGTTAAAGATGAGTTGGTTGAGAAATTGAGGTTTTGCTTCTGGAATCTCTATCCTATTCCATTGGTCCATATGCCTATTCTTATACCAATACCAGGCTGTTTTGATTATTGTAGCCGTATAGTAAAGTTTAGTCTGGAAGTGTGATACCTCTCACTTTATTTTGCTGAGAATTGTTTTGGCTATTTGTGGTCATTTGCATTTCCATATGAATTTCCGTATTATTTCCAGGTCTGAGAAGAATGATGTTGGTAATTTAATGGATATTGCATTGAATCTATAGATTGCCTTGGTAGGATGGACATCTTAACAATGTTGATTTTTCCTATTTGTGAGCATGGACAATTTTTCCATTTTTTGTGTGTCTTCTTTGAGCAGTGTTGTTTTGCAGTTTTCATTGTAAAGGTCTTTCACTTCCCTGGTTAGGAAGATGCTGAGGTATTTCAGTTTTGGGGGAGGGCTATTTTGAATGGAATTGTGCTTTTTATTTGGTTCTCTGCCTGCATGTTGTTGGTATATAAGAATGCAACAGTCTTTTGCACATTTATTTTGTACCCCAAGACTTTGTCAAAGTCCTTTATCAATGAAAACAGGGTTTTGACAGATCTCTTGGGTTTTTGAGGTATAGGATCATATCGTCAGCAAAGAGGGATAACTTAACTTCCTCTGTTTTGATTTGGATATCCCTGAATTTCCTTCTCTTGTCTAATTGCTTTAGCTAGGACTTCCAACACAATGCTAAACAAGAGAAGTAAGAGTAGTCGCCTTGTCTTATTCCGGTTTTCTGGGGAAATGTTTCCAGTTTCTGTACAATTTAGCAATATGCTGGCTGTGGGTTTATTATAGATGGTGCTTACCATTTTAAGGTATATTCCTTCTATGCCTAGGTGTTTGAGGGTTTTTATCAAGAAGGGGTGCTGGATTTTATCAAAAGCTTTTTCTGCATCTAATGATATAATCATGTGGTTCTTTTTTTACATCTGTTGATGTATTTAATTACATTTATGGTCTTGCAGATGTTGAACCAGCCCTGCATACTGGGGATGAAGCCTACTTGGTCATGGTGGATGATTTTTGAAATGTGTTGTTGAATCTGATTTGCTAGAATCTTGTTAAGAATTTTTGCATGTATGTTCATTAGGGATATTGGCCTGTAGTTCTCTTTTTTTGTCGGATCTTTACCCAGTTTGGGTATCAGTGTGAAGTTAGCTTTGTGAAATGATTTGGGGAGAATTCAGCCTTTCTCAATTGCCTGGAATACTTTCAATAGGATTGGTATCAGCTCCTCCTTGTATGTTTTGTAGAATTCTGCTGGAAATCCATCTGGTTCAGGGCTTTTTTTTTTTTTTTTTTTGTGGGTTGTTTTATTAAAAAATAGTAAATTTCCTGGGGTGTTACTGGTCTATTTAATGTCTCATTGTCTTCCTGTTTCAACCTTGAGAGGTTGTGAGAAGTCAGAAAGTCCTCCATTTCATCCAGGTTATCAAGGTCGCTTCCATATAGGTGTGCATAGTAATCTCTGATAATCTTTTGTATTTCTTCAGGGTCAGTTGTGATTTGATCTTTTGCATTTCTGACTGTGTTTATTTGGGCTTTTTCTCTCTTCTTCTTGGTCATTCTGGATAGAGGTTCATCAATCTTGCTTATTCTTTCATAGAACCAGCTTTTTGTTTTGCTGACTTTTTTCTATGATATTTTTGTCTTCTATGTGCCCTCTTGTGGCAGGTTCTGTAGTTGTTCCTCTCAGCTACCCCTTTACTGTCTCCTGCAGAGCTTTGGTCTCATTCACAATCTCCCCAGTGTCCAGCCCAGGGAAGGAAGAGGGGGCTTTGGAGGTGGGTGGGGCTTCAGTCCTCCCCTTCGACTCTAGTATGATCAGGGATCTCCTCCAGTGGAGAGGTGCGGGATTATCTCTTCCCCAGGTACTGGCAGGGAGCACCCTAGCTAGACTCATCCTGGAGTGGAGTCCTATTGTAGCTGATGTCCAGGCTCCACCTGGGTTCGTGTCTCTCAGTTGTGCCCTGGCCATGTGGGTCTGATGTTCAGAGGATTTCAAGGGAGGAGGGGTTTGGGTCAGCCCCAGACTCACCACTGATCTCTTTGGAGGTCTTCCTTATCCTTTTCTGGCCACACCCTTTGTCCTGTACCTGCTGAATCAGGGTAGAGGGTGGGACACCTGAGACTCAGCACTCATCTTGTCCCTCTGGGGTTTGTACTTTCAGGATATTCCCTCTGGGTCACGATCATCCCCTGATCCGCCAGTCACAGAGATTGGGTTGGGTCTTTCGCTCCGTGGTGAGCAAGCTGGAGCATCTTCCTTCTCAGTTTTCAAGATGGTGGCAAGGTGCCTCTTGCATCTTCTCCAGTGGAGCTATGCCACTGACTCCCTCACTGTGCTCCCTCCGCAGCCCTTGCTGCCAGTGTCTGGCTGGGCACTGCAGTGGTGGGGCAGAACCTGGAGCTGGCAGTCTCTCCTGGCAGCTCCTTCCCAAGAAGGGCTTTGTTCCTGGCATTTCAAAAATTTGTTTTGGTCAGGATCCATTGCTAGAAAGTAATGTGATCTTTTTAGGGTGTCACAACACTTGTTTTTTTTTCATACTAGAATTGTTATGCTGGCTCCTCTTGTCTGGAAAAATTGTCACATCTTACTTTTTAATTTACTTTTGTTTGAACAGGGCTTTTTTTAATCCCCCCCCCCGAGGGTGCGGCAATAATTTATGTTGAGCAGAGTCGTTTGGTGTTGCTTCTGGATGCTTTCAGTGGCAAAAACTCTGTGTGCATTCCTTGGTTATAGATAGCTGTAGTGTAGTGGCCTTCTCAAATGCCAGAAGTAGTAGTGTGTACGAGGCATGAGAGCATGATCACAGCCTCCCATGGAGCCAGGTGGCAGGGGTCTTCAGAAGCCTATCTCGTTCCCAAGCACTTGTGTCAGTAGATTTTGTGTTGGGTCGTGCGGTTCAACCTCCAGTCAGTAGATGGCACTCGCAGGAGCCAGCTGCAGTTGTGGAGCAATAGGGTTTATGCTTATCTTTGTATCCTGGGGGAAGCTCTCTGGTGCCTCATGCAATGCGCTGGTCTGTGGGATGAAAGGAATCTGGACTTGGCACTCATCCCCAAAAGGGGAGGGCAAAGCTGGGCAGAGCCGGACCAGGTCAATGATGAATGTAAGCACCAGGCCCAACAGGGGTAGTAGGGGAAACAGCGTAGACTCTACATGAATTCTTTGGTTAAAAGTAGCCTTAGTGGCTAAGCATGGTGGCTCATGTCTGCAATCCCAGCACTTTGGGAGGCCAAGGTGGAAGGATCGCTTGAGCCCAGGAGTTCGAGACCAGCCTAGGCAACACAGTGAGACCTCATCTCTAGAAAAAATCAAAAAATTAGCCAACCGTGGTGGCACACACCTGCAGTCTCAGCTACTCAGGAGGCTGAGGCAGTGGGACTGCCTGAACCTAGGAAGTTGAGACTGCCGGCAAGTTGTGATCATGCCACCGCACTTCTGGCTGAGCGACAGGAGTGAGACCTCCACTCAATAAATAAATAAACAACCTTAGCATGGTGGCTTTCTCCAATGCCAATGGTAGTAGGAAAGCATCAGGTGGGTAAGCGGGCACTGAGGCCTCCTGAGTAGCTTGGGTGGTGCAGGTGATGGTGGTGGCAGACATCACGCAGAGCCAGTCTCCTTCCCGAGATAGATGTGTCAGTAGATGTACTGGGCTGTGTGGGTTTACTTCCAAGGGACAGCCGTCTTTAGGGTTTACTCTTGACTTTTTTTTTTTTTTTTTTTTTGTGAGTTGGAGTCTCACTCTGTCGCCCAGACTGGAGTGCCGTGGCCGCTCCCGGCCACCGCAGCCTCGACCTGCTGGGCTCCGGCGATCCTTCCGCCTCAGCCTTCCAAGTAGCTGGAACTACAGGCGAGCGCTACCACGCCCGGCTGATTTTTGATTTATTGTGGAGATGAGGTCTTGCCAAGTTGCCCAGGTGGGTCTCCAACCCGCGGGCTCAGGCAATCCACTCACCTCAGCCTCCCAAGGCGCAGGATTACAGGCTGAGTCACCCAGCCCTGCTTACTCTTGACTTTTATTCACCAGGTGAAGTACTGAACGTCCCAGGTGATGGGCGGGGCTGTGGAACTTCCTGGAGTCCCAGCCCCATCCTCTGCCTCCAAGGCAGGTGGGGAGAGGGGGCACAGCTTGGCAAAACTGGGTGGGACTGGGCTGAGTGAGCTCCTGCTCAGGCTTCCCTGTGGCAGGTGCAAGTGCTGGCCCGATGGGGGATGGAAGGCAGCTCTCAGGCCACTGCGCAGTGCTCCAGGGAGGAGGGAAATAGCCTCTGGTGCCAAACAGCCAGCAAGGGAGAAGAGGGGCGGCGGGGCTCCACCGCCCGGCAGGTGGTAGTGGGCCCCACCTGGCGCCCATGCTCTCGACCCAGTGGGGTTCCCTGTCGTGGCCCACCGCTGGCAGCGAGTCACAGTCAGCCAAGGCACAGTCTGATCTCCTGTGAAACTGCCCCAGGCCGCTAACCTCCCTGCCCTGGACAGGGGTCCCCAGGGCACCCCTTCCAATCCTGTCCCTGGAAGGCAGACGCCCAACTCCCACGCCCACTCGAGCCCACACCACAATCGCCTCTCAGCAGGCTCTCCCTCCACGGGAGACTAGATTACACGCCCAGAGCCTCTCCAAACCAGTGACCACCACCTGTGCTGGCGGGCAGATTCCAACACCACCCCCTCAGCTAGGATGAAGAGAGGCCTTTCATCTGGGGCGCGAGCATGTGCGGAGCAGTTCCCACGGACGCTCGTGCTGGGTCTCCCCACTGCTCCCCAGGTCAGATCCCGGGTTTGGCAGCGCCAAGGAGCTCCCCCGTGACCTGGATTGCAGGGCTCCCCAGTGGGTCGTGGGGAAACAGGTTTCTGCTGGACCAGAAACTCAGGGGTTTCTACACCACGGGCTGGTGCCTACCGTATTTCTTCAAGTCTCCAAAGTTTTTTTCACTTTTATGTTGAACTCCCGTGTTCCTTCTTGGATAAAAGTCCACAGTGCGAATCTCTACACACTAAATTTTGCTATTTCCACGTGGGTGAGGTGTGAGAGGTGGGGGAAGCCTCTAATCCATCTTCTTGGAGAAAAAAAAGAACCCCACTTATTTTGTTATTAGTGACTGCCAGGCAAATGCATACATGAGGAATCTTTTCTCAGCACCACAGTTTTTTCATCGTTTTTTTTCAGTTGCGACTTTTTTTCCTTAATCATGACTCCAATTTAAAAGAGGAATGTACCTTAACCTAGGATCAAACAATATGGCCCTAAACTGTTTTTTAGCTAATTCTCAGTGGGAGATTCTGAAAACATTTTCTTCCCTCAGTGCCAGAGTGTTGCCAGTGTCCTACACGTGAACTGAAATGAATAGTAATATTTATCGCAGCTTGTCATATCTGAACTCTTTGTGGCATTCAGTAAGTGAAACTAATTTAATTATGTGTTTAGGAGTATGGAAGTCAGATGGAGAAGGATATGTCTACTTCAGATGTAAATTCTATTACCGCACAAAGGATTAATTCTGCCAAATTTCTGAAAAAGGTAACAACAACACAGTGTTACCAATGTGTTTGCATGTATTTTTATGAAAACCGATCTGCTGGACACATGGTGGTATACTCTTCCCAGAGAGTCAGATGGATGAAACCCCATTCTCATCTTTCTGATCACTGAGGCGTTTTCTGTTCTTTTCAGACTTCCTTTTCAGTTTTTTACCTCATTGACAGTAAACTCACTGTTAAAGCGTAGCCCAACTTTTCCTGCTTAAACTGTTTTTTAGCTAATTCTCAGTGGGAGATTCTGAAAACATTTTCTTCCCTCAATGCCAGAGTGTTGCCAGTGTCCTACACGTGAACTGAAATGAATAGTAATATTTATCGCTTTTAAAGAATTCCCATCTCTTCTTTGACCCTAAAAGTTCACCTTGAGATCTACTTCAGCATTTGGCCCAAATCCCTATGTTTCCTAGTGCCTGGAAATGTCACAGACCACAGCCATTTGAAGGCATGAGGGAGCTCCCAGAAACAGACAGAAAGGGAGAGAGAAATAGATATGCTTTGATACAAATGTAAATTAAACATTTGCAGAACACTAAAGCAAAGCCTTAAGCAGGTTTGAGATGGAATTCTTCACTGAATTTCCTTCCTGGTTTCTTTCTATTGATTCCTCATCCCCACGCTCCCACGTTCCAAGTTCCTATACTTAGATGCTTAGTGCAGGGACTGTATTTGCAGATCCTCAGTGCCCGGAATAATGCCCTGCACATAGAAAATGTTGATAAATGTCTGGGAAATTATGAAATAATGAATAAGGATAGGGGAATGAGGTGTTTTCTCAGATCCCTGCAAAAATAGACTTTCATCCAAGTACATAGCCTTTGCTACAGAGCACCAGAGCGACCTAGTGGGGTAATTTGAAAAGAACCAAGGAAAGCCATGGAAAGATCTAAGAGATGCATCCCAGATCCCTCCTAGGGGCAGGCAAGACGCAATCTATGTAGCTAGAAGAGCCCCAGGAGGGTGTCTGGAGACCTGTTCTTACTATCCTGTGTGTCATTGGCAAGTAACCTAGTCACCGAGTCCCACTTTCTTGTATAAAAGCAGACAATAATAATTCTTGCTTTGCTTTACTTCCAACGTGAGGGGCGAATGAGATAAAGCCCCAAGTGCTATACTTGTTCATGGACCCTTACTATGAGATGATGTGGCGTGCACACTACTGCAGCTCTCCTGGGGTGAGAGAGCCCCCTTGCACACTCAGTCCTGCCTATCTTATGCCTTCTTCACTAGCTCTCTCTATATGTTTTCTTTTGTTTTTGAGTTGGAGTCTCACTCTGTCGCCCAGGGTGGAGTGCAGTGGCACACTCACCGCCACCCCAGCATCGACCTGCTGGGCTCAAGCAATCCTTCCGCCTCAGCCTTCCAAGTAGCCGGAACTACAGGCATGTGCTACCATGCCCAGTTAATTCATTAATTTATTTATTGTAGAGGGCTTGCCAAGTTGCCCGGGCTGGTCTCGAACCCGCGGGCTCAGGTAATCCACTCTCCTTGGCCTTCCAAAGTGCTGGGATGACAGGCTGAGCCACCGAGCCCATCCTTATATTTTTAAAAAAGGTTGAGATGTTCTTTCATAATGATTTTGCTGCCTTGGAAAATAAAGGCGTGTTCTTGCTCATAAGAAAAGAGAACACAAAGCCTTCTTATCATGCTGTCTCTTCTCTTTTGTGTAAAGAGGCACCAACGAGGGAGCCTAGCAAAGGATCAGGAAGCGGGTAAGACAGCAAGAGTGTGAGAATGCTTGGACTTTATATAGGAATCCTGGGAGGGAACTTTCAGAAATTTTTGTCATTAGATTTCAACTCCTTGTGAAGATGTCTTTGCTATCTGAGGACAGTTTAAAACTATAACTTTGGTAGTTTTGTGGGATAATTACTGTAATTACAGATGCTGGAAAGGTTTGATCCCGGATGCCTATTAGGGTCCACAGGTTGCTTAAATCCTTGGGAGGAACTCATGGAACTGTGAGTTGTGTATATCACACTTCCTCCTGTGTTGCTACTTAGGGTTAGTGATGGCTGAGGCCAGGGTTCCAGCAGTAAAGAATGGAGTCCTGGTAGTCTCAAGGATTACTAGATAAGGTTTTGCTGAAATGTGTGCATCTCTTCAATATGTCTGTTTCATTAGTTTATTCAACAAGTATTTTTTGAGCACCTACTGTAATCCCTGACCTGGAATGTAGAGAGGTCAGATAATGAGCAACACATGAGGCGTATGTTGCAGAGTGCTGTAAAAAATAAAGTAGGAAGTGAGGACAGGAATTTGGGGCTGCCAAAGAAGTCGCTGAGAAAGAAAAAGACCTGAAGGAGGTGAGGGAGCTAGCTATGGAGTTTTCTGGAAAAGAACATTCTAGGACGATGGAACCCGTAATGAGATCTCTAGGGTAGGAGCACACCTGGCCTGTGGGTGGGACAGCAAGAAAGGAGACAGGAAGAAAGGGAGGGCAGAGGTGGGCCAGCGGGATAGGATTCATCTTCGAGGGAAACAGGTCGTTGTCTTTGCGGCAGGATAATTTGTAGGAGTTAGTTATGTTTTTCCAACTCTCCTCCCACCAATTTATTTTCCTACCTTCTCTAAGAAGGTAGGTTACGCCTTTGGGAGGCTGAGGTGAGTGGATTGCCTGAGCCCGTGGGTTCGAGACCCGCCTGGGCAAGCAAGACCTCATCTCTACAATAAATCAAAAAATCAGCCGGGCGTGGTAGCGCGCGCCTGTAGTTCCAGCTACTTGGGAGGCTGAGGCGGAAGGATCGCCGGAGCCCAGCAGGTCGAGGCTGTGGTGACCGGGAGTGGCCGCTGCCCTCCAGTCTAGGTGACAGAGTGAGACTCCAACTCAAAAAAAAAAATAAAATAAAATAAAAGTGAGTTATATTAGCTTTTCTGGATTGAGTCAGTTTCTTTCTATACCTATAAAAGTTATTAGTTCTATATACAGTGCCCTACTCTCCTTTCCCTTCCCTGTCAAAATTTTCAAGATAATTGTCTCCATTATGAAACTCTCACTCATCCCTTACCCTCCTCAAAAGTATCTTCTCTTTGATGCAACCCACAATAAATGACTTCACATCCATTTCCAAATGTTCCATTAGAGTTTGCCATCCCCTTGAACCGCG
>CAUYQG010184965.1:0-32723 GCA_963574415.1 Tarsius wallacei
GCGTGCTACCATGCCCGGCTCATTTTTTTTTTTATTTATTGTAGAGATGAGGTCTCGCCAAGTTGCCCAGGTGGGTCTCGAACCCGCGGGCTCAGGCAATCCACTCACCTCAGCCTCCCAAAGCGCAGGATGACAGGCTGAGCCACTGAGCCCGGCTTGTTCTGTTTCAAAAGGCAGCAAAACATGCATTCATGTGTACAGGACCTACTGATAACAGAACTAAAAGCCATTAGCAAATACAGAATTAGATGGTGGAGAGTGTGCATTTTGTAAATGTCTCACTGCCTGTCCACATGCAGTGTGACTTCTGCTGACGGGGAATTTCCCTGCAGGCACAGGTGAGGATGAGGGACCGGTCAGCTCTGCTCTTGGTCTGCATGCAGAGAGTCTCCCCTGTGGCAGCCCCTGGTACTGTTTCCATTTTGATGGGCGAATGGTCTAACACTTGCTGAGTAAATGTGCTTACAGGCAGCGAGTGAAGACAGAAATTCAGCAGCATAAAGTCCTCAGGTCCTAGCTGAGCCCATGCGTGTGTGTCCCTCAGGCACCAGCTGGGGAAGGGACAGGGACGAATCCCATGGCATCGTTGGCTTCTCTTGCTCCTCCAGAATCTTCCACCCTTGTCCAGCTAGTGAGCTGTGGGGCTCCTTCCACCCTGCGGGACTTCTTGTGCGTTTGACCTTCTGGCAGGAAAGGTAGTCGAGGGGTGTGGTGATCGCGGTGAGCCCAGCCCCGCCTCTCAAGATGAGTGAGACGCCACAAATAATAACCATTGAACCTTGGTGCTCCTGTGACTGGGGGAGGGGTGGAGGAAAGCACCAGTCAATCAAAAAAAGGGGGATGATCGGAGTTAATTTCTGTTGACACGTGTGCTCCCAGCCGGGGCACATGCCTAGCCTGTCATGTTTTGGCTGACATGTTTTGCCCATTGCTGGGGAGGCCCTTTTAAGCTCCCGCAGATACAAGTGACTCGTGGGTCCTCAGGATTATATCGCTTCAGTCTGACACTGTTACACTTTCTCCTTGATCTTCGGGGTCGCTGAATCTCCTAACGTGTGTGGACACTGGGCATGCCAGTCAAACCTTCTGTGTCTCAGTGTTTCTTTATCTGTAAAATGGGTGCAGTGACGCGTCTATGGCCCGATACGTACTGCTGGGTTTCCCGCACCCCAGGAAAGGACATGATTTGAATGCAGAAAGGAAACAAATGAGCTCTCAGACCACACGGCTGTGCCCCTCTGGAGGGGAGAGGCCAAGGGAGACAAGGAAGAAAAAAAAGGGAGTAAGAAAAGAAGGAATCTCAGTAAACCCCTTCAAGTGTGACAGGGAGGCCAAAGCGAGCTTTTATGAGAACCACGTTTGAGCCCTGGAATAAAAAATAAGAGCCACATACGTTAAGAATTATTTATGATTCTAAGCACATGAAAGGCGGATCATGTACCCAGGGAGGGCATAATGGAGGACAGCTGGCGAGCATGTGTCTCGCCGTTTCTGAGGATGTTCGTAAGTCTCTGATGTCCAAGAGTCACAGCGATCACGATGCCACTGCTGATTGTATCCACGATAATAATGATGAGGCTCGGGGTGTCTTTCCCGAATCGCACTGAAGGCAGGAGGAGAGCCTGGGCCGCTGGGTCTGGAGGAGGCTGAAAGGGGTGCTCCAGCCTGCTGTCTTCCCAGGACCGGTGCCCGGAGCCCCAGCCGGGACTGAAGGAATGTTCGGTCGAAGGCCAGGGCTTCGGATGGAGGAGCCGGGAAGCATGGGTTCCAGCCACGGTTTTGCCACACACTGGCAATTCCCTGCCTCTCTGAACCTCAGTTTTCTCATCTGTAAAATCCTACGTGGCTGCGGTGCACCTTGAAGAGTTTTCACGGACCCCTGGTGAAATGATGCCCGAGGCAGTGCTGGCTGTGCCGCAGAGCGTTCCCTGCAGGGAAGAGGTCATCGTCATCCCTGTGTTTCTCTAGCATTCTCCACGGCCGGCCACCAGGCTCAGGACCTGACGTGAAGGAGGCGCCCAGAAACGTCTACAGCCATAGGAGGGTGGACTTGGACAATCCTTTAACAGCCGCTGAGTCCCGTTCTCGTCTGTGGCTTACTAAGTGGGTCTGGAGCTGAGCTCAGTCTACGATGAATTATCCGTCTCTCCTGAGACAACCTTGAGTGTCCACCCGGTGCCCCGTCTGGCTATTTCCAACCTTCTCAGATGGTCCTTCTCCAGTCTCGGGCACTTTCCGCTCCTGAGTCCTCAAAGGGGAGCTTCTGCAGACCTGTGGGGCTCCCTGAGTAGTTCTCTTCTGGGTCCGCTGCCCTGTGAACTCCAGCTGCTTTGGTCTCCCCAGACTTGTAGCACTCTCTCCCCAACTCACAGAGTTGGCTGGGCTCCCCGGTCTCTCTTCTTCTCTCAATGCAGTGAGCTTGGGTGATTACAGGCCTTCCCTGGTGGCTCTCCCGTCTCTCAGGCATCACTGCCCTTTGTTTCCTGATGTACAGTGTCTTGAATATTATTTCCGGTATTTTGTCTGGGTGTCTTGGTGGGTTGGGAGCCTGTATCGGTCCCAGTTATTCCATCACAATAGGAAATAGGGGTTCCCAGTTCTCCCTTCAGAGCTGAAGACATCGAGAGGGAGAGTGACATGCTCAAAGTCACACATCTAGTGAATAATAGCAAGGACCAGGACACAGGTTCCCCTCGGGCGGCATCGACTTGATCCTACTGTGTGCCAGGCATACGGGGTGGGTCCCTGCTCTTCAGCAGTCCACAGTCTGGTGGGCAGGCAGACAAGTAAATACATAGTTGGAGACACATAAGAAGGCCGAGAAAAGTAAACAACGATGCGTTTGGTGAGACAGGTGTTCACACACAGGGCACTATGGAAGCATGGCAGGAAGTGGTGAGCGAGGAAGGTTTCCTGGGAAGGTTGGTCACTGAGCCTCGCGGTGAAGGACAAGCAGGAGTTATCCAGGTGGAAAAGGAGGAAGGAAATGCCAGGAACAGGTAACACAGACAACCGGCCACAGGGAGATAGGAAGGGGGTCCTTTGCCTTCTGAGCCCAGCATGCATGGTACATTTCACAGGAACACCTATACATGCTTGCTCCGCGCCCCCATGGAGTTCCTGAAGTCTGGGAAATCTCTTTCCAACATTAGTCTTTCGTGGTGTTTTGGCCCGGGGATGTTTGCGTAGGGGCTTGTTTGAGACTGTAAAGTCCATGTTACCATGAGGCTTCTGGTGGGATTCTGGCCTTCCAGACCCTTGACATTTTCCTGAAGGCAGATGACGACACTGCTTTCAGGAACATCCTCCCTGAGAAACAGTTGCAATTGATCTCAATCCCACTCCTGACCCCACTAAGAATGTAGCATGGGGACCCACTTTGTTTAGACCCTATCTCCAAGTGAACCCCAACAGGTTCATTGCCAAGGTGAGGCTCAGGAACTGCCTGGGGCCTCTCAGTTGACCTATTGGAACCAAGTCCTGAGACCATGGCTGGGTTCTAAATCTGCACCAACTAAATGTGGGCGTTCCTGGCTCCTGGCAGGGCTGGATTCCTGGTGCCTTTGCGGCTGGTGGGGACAGGAGGCTGTAGGCTTTTGAAGCTCATTCTCCAGCCTGGTATCTTTCTGCCAAGACCAGTTATCTCATGGCTGTTCAGGGCCCAGCTTGGGCTTCTCCATTGGTGACTAATGCTCCCTCAGTGCTGGTTCTCCAGAGATTTATCATTCATTAATTCATTAATTCATTCAAGATAGGGAACAGTTTGGATAGTATTCTGTCATCATGGAGAGAATGGTTTAGTGGGGGCAGCTGGACGTTAATGACGTAATCACTCAAATTAATGTAAAAGTACAACTGTGGTAAGTGCTATGAGGGTGAGGAATTTGGGCTCATGAAACGCTGTGAAGATGGGACTTGGCCTTGTTTTGAAGCCAAGAAAGACTTTTCCTAGGAAGGGAGCATTGAGGCCACTCAGTGTGAGCAGAAGTTGGGGGATGGAGCAGGAGATGAGGAGTGGAGGGGACTGGGTGTGCTGAAAAAACCAAGCCAGGAACTCCAGGGCAGAGCCAACGTGGAGACTCCTACGAGGTGGCATCGGCTGCGTTAGGAATGTTGGTCTTTATCCTAAGAGCAATGGGTGATCACTGAAGGTTTTTAACCGGATCAGAGTTTCGCTGCGGGAACATCACTCTGGTTCCGTGTGCCCACAGAATTGGAGGTGGGCAAGAGTCGGGTTGCCAGCTAGAACACGCGTGCCCAGTTCAATTTGAATGTCAGATAAACAGCGAATACTTTTTTAGTATAGGTAGATCTCAAGTACTGTATGGGATATAGTTATACTATATACACTATATATACTCAAATAAACAAATAAATAATTATTTAATTAGTTAAATAAATACTCAAGTAAGTCATTTATGTGAGTATTGATTGATTGATTGATTTGAGGTCTCATTCTGCTGCCCAGGCTGAAGGGCAGTGGCATGATCACGGCTTACCATAACCTCTTCCTGCTGGACTCAGGCGATCTACTTCAGCCTTCTGAGTAGCTGGGACTACAGGTGTGCATTACCACACTCAGCTGATTTTTTAATTTTTTTTTTTTTTGTAGTGACGAGGTTTTGCTGTGTTGCCCAAATTGGTCTCAAACTCCTGGGCTCAGGCAGTCCTTCTTGCCTCAGCCTCCCAAAGTGCCCAGGAACTCCAGGGCAAAGCCAATGTGGTGTAAGCCACCATGCCACCCTCTCCCCCACAAATTTATTGTTTTAATTGTATGCATTTTTTAGTTTAAGTGGGTTCCAAGTGTCACGTGAGATCTATTCACACTAAAAATTGTTCATTGTTCACCTGAAATTGAAGTTTAACTAGACATCCTGTGTTTTTGTTTGTTAAATCTGGCAACCTTAGCATTAATCTTCTTAAATGTGGAGAGACCCGTAACAGAGCAGTTATTGTGGTGTCCTGATGAAGGTTCTGGAGACTGAGAGAGCAGAGGTGGAAATGGAGAGCAGTGGACAGAGAAGGAACAGCCTTGGCTGGTCCACATCTGCCACCCAAAAGCATCTGGAGGACAGAAGCTATCAGCTTCTCTCCTGCTTTAGAGTTTAATTCTCACACACATGCCAATGGAAGACACGTGGCTATGAGTGTGACAAATACTGCAGTCTTAGCACAGGGCCGTGGCTGGTCAGAACCTGCCCTAAATGTCCTATAGCGGGCATGCTATGACAGCGTGTGTGTGTGCGCGTGTGTGTGTGTCTGTGTGGTGGGGGGAGTCATCTTTCTGTCCCCATCCCTCCAGGCTCAGGATGTCTGAGAAGTGAGTTCTTTGCACCGCAGTGACTGCTGATGCGTGTGAAGGAGACGTTCGGTCAAGACCTTTATCAGAATAGAGGCGATACTGTAAGTGATATGCTGTTTTTCCCCAGGATAACTCAATTTTAGCAAAGGAATCAGTAAAGTCAAGAATACAGGCATTGCCAGGGGGATCTTGGCTTTTCAGCTTTTTATTTATTTATGTATTTATATCTATGAGCTAGGGGCCTCACTATGTTGCCCAGGCTGGTCTTGAACTCCCGGTTTCAAGGGGTCCTACCACCTCAGCCTCCCAAAGTGCTGGGATTACAAGGTGTGAGCCACCGTGTCTGGGCTTATGCAGCATATTTTTTTTTAAATTAGATTTTATTATGGAGGTGTGGGACACAAGTGAGGTTTAGCTCTATAAGTAGGCTCCATGCAGGTAAAGTTTGGGCTTCTAACTGGCTCTCCCTTCCCCTGGTGTAGGACCAGGTGCCCCTTGTGCTGTTATGTGTCCTCACCACCCTTCTCCCTCCCTCCCCATCAGTGCCCATGATTTTGTTCTTTTTTATGACTCTGTAATACATCTTCGTGGGTATGTACCACACCACATTTTCTTCATCCAGTCCACTTTCGACGGGCAGTGGGATTGGTTCCATGTTTGGGTTATTGCAAATAGCACACAGCATATTTTTCAGATTAGCACCAGTATACCCCAAGAGCCAGGCATAGAGAAGACGCTTAAACAGTGGTACGGGCCACTAGAAACAAGCAATCTCCTTGTTTCCGACAGCAGGCTCACTGTTCCTCTTTGCACACAGCCTCACTGGGTTGTATCCTCGGTTCCCAGCTCTGGTTTTGTCATTGTTCACCTCCTGCTGACTTTGTCGCCTTGGCAGCAGAATCGCCAAGGCTCCTGCCACGACCGTCCCTGTTCCCCATCCGAGCCCCTCGCTCCAAATGCGCCAGCCCATTTTATCCTCCTCAAACCCAGCCTGAGCTTGTGTTTTTTGTTTCCCTGGAGTGCCTTAGCCTGTATATGTTCAAGTCTTATTCATCAGAAGCACTTACAAGGCAATGTTAATAGAAGTGTGATCCGAACGAGATAAAACATGCAGAGAAAATGAAACAAATGCCCGGCGGTGGGGAAATGGCTAAACAAATTAGCATTCATGTCTACGGTATAATTGCTACGCATCCATTAAGGTAGCTCTATGTGAACTGACCTGGAAAGATATTTATGATCTATTGCTAAATGAAAAAAGCAAATTGCAGAGCAATATGTGAAGGAGGCTCTCAGTTGTTTAGAAGGGTATCCAGTTCTATATGTATGAAAAGAGTTGGTATAAAAAATATTCCAGGCTGGGTGCAATGGCTCACACCTGTAAGCCCAGCACTCTGGGAGGCCAAGGTAAGAGGATCGCTGGAGTCCAGGAGTTGGAAACCAGCCTGGGCAACACAGTGAGACCGCATGTCTACAAAAAATAAAAAAAGAAATCGCCGGGCATGGTGGTGCATGCCTGCAGTCTCAGTTACTTGGGAGGCTGAGGCAGAAGGCTCCCCTGAGCCCAGAGAAGGCTGAGGCTGTGGCAAGCCATGATGAGGCCACTGCCCTCCAGCCTGGGTGACAGAGTGAGACTCTGACTCAAAAAAAAAAAAAGAACCCAAACTATTAGAAGAGGTTTTCTGTTGGGAGGAATGTGGGATTGGGTTGGAAGGTGAAAGAAACGTCTTAACATTTAGTTCATATACTTCAGTGGCTTTGTTTTGTTTAATGTGATTGTGTTGATTTTATAATTAAAATTAAATTAGAATGCATAGACATAATGCTTAGAAGAAATAAATAAACCATGGCTATGTTTCAGTTGTTAGGCTGGGGATGGTTTCCCTCTGTCCCTACTGTGTTATTTTTTTTAAGGAGCAAAACAATAAGAAAAAGTGACCCTTCTGGTAAATCTAACTGAAATGCCACTGATTCTCTGAGATATTTTTCTGCTTCCTCAGCTACCGCCTTTCTTTGCTACCTCCTTTCTTTGAACCCTCAAAGCACTTTGTATATCTTGTGTGACATGTATCGCACTCTATCTTAGTGTGTATTTCAGGTGTTCAAGTGTGAAGACAAGCATTTCACACACACCCCACTGCCCCTCTAGATTTAAGCAACGTGAGACTAGCATGATGGAGAAGAAAACAGGTCTTCGAGTTAGAAGACCTGGCCATTGGCTCTGGTTTTGGTTACCTAATGCAGCATGACCAGTTAGCACAAACTTAGTTGCTTAGAGCAACAGTCATTCGGCTCCGTCTCATGATGTAGAGAACCTGGGCAGAGCTGAGCCGGGTGATTTATTCTGCTCCATGTGGTGTCGACTGAGGTTTCGTTTTGTTTGGGATTGGGCTGGACAGGAGGGTTCCGGGAGACTTCCGTCTTATGCCTGTTGCTCCACAGGGCTGCTGGCAGGCTGGGCTTGGCTTCTCCCTCTCTGATTACTCTCAGGACTCCTGCACTGACTTCTTGGCATGGCTCAGGGCTTCAAGGCATCTTCTTAAAGATGGGACCAGCATGGTATCACTTTTCTATTCTCTACTGGTCAAGTGGCCACAGAGCCCACCCAGATTCAAGCAGGGTGGGAACAGAGATGCTCCTTCTTAAAAAGAGAATTTGTCTTAAAAAAAAAATGTGGGCCAGGCTTGGTAGCTTAGCCTGTAATTCCAGCACTTTGGGAGGCTGAGGCGAGTGGATTGCCTGAGCCCGCGGGTTCGAGACCAGCCCGGGCAACTTGGCCAGACCTCATCTCTACAATAAGTAAATAAATAAAAATTAGCTGGGTGTGGTAGTGCACTCTTGTGGTTCCAGCTACTTGGAAGGCTGAGGCGGAAGGATCACCGGAGCCTAGCAAGTTGACGCTGGGGTGACTGTGAGCATGCCCCTGCACCCCAGCCTGGGCGACGGAGTGAGACTCCAACTCCAAAAAAAAAAAATTGTGTGGCCATCATCAGTTTACCACAGCTTTGCTATGAGAAGCACAACCTGTGTGTCTCACTTACTGTATTCGTAAATTAGAAAGACCCAAAGCTATAAGGTATGCGAAAGGACACGATGCATTACAAGAAACCATGTGTACTCTAGATATTAACAATTACCTTGTTGTAAATCTATGCCTTAGTCAAGGCAGGCACCCCGCAGATGTTGATAAGTTTGCAAGCAAACTCATTTAAACACAGATATTTCCAAAGAGAAACAAAGAAAGTGATACTCGATGATTGCCTAGAAGCGTGGCATCCTGGTAGAATACAGGCTTTGGGTTAGGTTGGTGGAAGTTAAATTAGGTAGGTATGGTAAGCTCTATTACCCAGTTACTATCTGTGTGGCCTTTGATGGTTCACCTCTGAGCCTTAATCTCCTCATCACCATATGGACATAGTATCGCCTACCTAGCTGGGTTGCTGTAAGCATTGGAGATAATTTGTGTCAAGCACCTAGTATGGTCGCGTAGTAGGTCTGCATTTCCCCCTAAGATGGTATAGCAGAGTCCTATGGAAAGTTTGGACCCCTCACTTGTTTCTCTGCACTGATCACCGCCACGAACACAAGGGATTGCAGTGGGGTTCAGAGCTCTCATCATGGCGAACGCGTTGGGAGACAGGGAAGGGCCTCCTTCCTGCTTCCTGTCTCCAGAGCGTTCCCCTCCTGAGATCCGTGCCTGTGCAGCTTTGGCTGTGAGGCCATTCCTCTCTGCTGGCTGTGTGTGACCTGCGACTTGCCCTTTCGTAGATGTACGAGATCAAGGCTGGAAACAGCATTGCAAAGAAGTTCAGTGTGGTCCTGCAGAAGCTGAGCTCGCCCCTGAAGCCCAGAGTTCCCGAACACAGTAACAACAAGATGAAGAACCTCTCCTACCCATTCTCCAGGGAGAAGATGTACTTGTGAGTACCAAGGCTGCGGGTACAGGCACGTGCCAGGGAGTGGGAAGGAAAACCCGACACGGTTCCGTGCCTCGGTCCTGGGGCTCAGAGAGCGAGGGCCCGATGCCAGGGGGAAGCAGCCTCTCCCGGCGACACGGTCCCTGCCCTGCTTTGCAAACCCCTTCCCCACACGAGGCGATCCCGAGTAGCCCTGGGTGTTCGTCCAGTGGGGAAACCTGCCCTCTGGCCGTCGTGCATGGGATGGAGAACCAGGGAACCGTCAACTCTAAGTGTCAGAACTCCGTGAGGGAGGAAGTGGTCAGACACCTATTTAATCTTCTGCGGGGAAACCTTCTGCCCAATTCTGAGTCTCAGAGGGTTTCCGCAGGGTGGGATAAACCAGAAAGATGGTGAATGGAGCTTCTGGGTTTACGTGGTCCCAGCTGCCTACTCACACACTCATTGGCTTTGAGGAAACAACCCCCCCCTTCCTTGCACCCCACTCAGAAAGAGTGACTAAAAGTCCTTTGCAGGAATGGCCACTAGGGAAACATTTGGAAGGGGTGCCAGGGCTGGGAAGTGGGAGAAGGACTAATTAATTCTGCTCTAGGAGCTGATGAGAAAATAAGTAGCTGCCAGGAGTGACAAGAGAATGGGACGAGAGAGGGGAAGGAAGGGGCTTGGGAAGGCAGAGAGGGTAGAAAGAAGAATGCCTTGGATAGGAGGTGGAAGTCATGGAGCAGTGTGTCTGCTGATTGCTGGGGGATCGCTCCTGCCTGCTTTGCCATGGTCGATATTCATGCTGTGCACACACATATGCTGGTCCTTTGGCCTCTAGTCATCCCTTGCCTGAATCCCTACCCCTCTCCCTCCCGTGAGGCAGCTGTTACATCTAACCATTGTAACCTTTACTACAAAGAATATATAAATATGAGGGGGACCCCAAAAACCCAGAATTTATTTGTAAAATATTGTGTATTTATTCTTCCATGTTTAAACTTCAGTCACCTACATAGGACTTTTCGTCTGATACAATACACCCATTGAGATGCTTTTTCCACTGCTCAAGACAGTCTTTGAACGCGTCCAATTTGATGCCCTTTAGTGCTTCATTTTTTTGTTTGGCCTCTTCCACATCGGCAAAACATTTCCCTTTGAAAGATTTTTTTCATGGAAGGAATCAAAAAAAGTCATACAAGATGAGGTATATAGGGAGGACAGGGCACGGGGGGGGGGGGTCATACTGTTTTGGGTCAGAAACTACTGGACACTCAGTGAGCTGTGGGCAGGTGTGCTTGTAAATGACCATCATGAAATGGGCACACACGTTGAAAGACTCCAAAACAAATTCAGTGCAGCTGAATGCAGCCTCTCACAACAGCTCTAGCTGGTACACGGGTGCCAATGGGTTCCTAGAACATGTACCTAGCAGGGGAAGCCTGTACTGCAAGGGGCTCACCCTCCAAAAGATAGTTCTGCCCCCCCAATATTAAGAATATACAATCACTGGATGAACTTTGGGAGGCCAGGACAGGCGGATTGCTTGAGCCCAGGAGTTCGAGACTAGCCTGAGCAACATAGCGAGACATCATCTCTACAAAAAAATAATTAAAAAACAATTAGCCAGGCATGGTGGTGCATACCTGTAGTTCTAGCTACTCGGGAGACTGAGGTGGAAGGATCGTCTGAGCCCAGGAGGTCAAGGCTGCGGTGAGTTGTGATCATGCTACTGCACTCCAGCCTGGGCGACAGGATAAGATCTGGTCAAACAAACAAACAAACATATACAACTATATGCATTAATTTTTATATATAACATATATATTAGATGGTGGTGGGTACACTTAAACCTCAGACTTCTTCACCACTATACAATGCATCCATGCAACCAAAAAACATCTGAACCTCTAGAGCTCTTGAAATTAAAAAATAAATAAATAAAAGTAAATTTTTTAATTTGGCTACAAAAATAAAGACGGAAAAATGGTTATAATGGCTACAACCACAGTAACTCCTATTGTCGAGAGGAAACTGAGTTCCCGCTCTGTCCAAGGTCACCTAGCCCTCGGTGGTGGAGTTGGGCCTGCCGTGGCGACCGACAGATGTGGCTTTGATGCGTCTCCTCCCTGGGGTCTTCATGCACGTGGAACTAGCATCTGAATGGTCCCTCCCAGGTGTCTCGGTCCATTTCCCTTCTGCTGTGCTTCGAGACCAGTCCATCCACACCTTCCTTTGGGAAGACACCCTGTTCTTCCCACCCAGAAGCACGCTCCCCACCCCCTGAGCTTTCATAGCCTTGTCTACGGATTAACACGTTCCACTCTGCCTCAGTGACTAAGACACGCACACATCCCAGTGACTGGGGGCTCCTGGGAGCTGGGAGCATGTTTTCTTCATCTGGGCATCCTCCAGCACTGCGCCTTCAGCATGGCAAACACACCCCCAGTCCTTTTTGTTGAATGAAGGCTCGACGTCTGAAGTTCCAAACAGGCACAGGCCTTGCATCGCGAGTTTTGCCTTTAACGGATGAGATGACAGTGACGACATTGTATGGAATTTTGGAAAACAAAAAGAGCCATAATCCCCACACCCAGAAACCATATTTATGTTTTAAAAGTTTTCACTGTCTTACTCCATACACAGGTATTCTTTTTTACATACTTTCAATTTGAAAACTTATCGTGATATAATATTTTTTTATCATGGCATGAAAACTTTCAATATGCCAAGTTTTCATAGTTGTAATTTTCACTAGCTGCATGATCATCTCTTATCGATCCTGAAATTGCACCTCATCTCCGTAATCTGTATTATAAGTAACTTTGTAATGAACTTTTCGATTTACGTATGTCACTTTTTTTTTTCCTTCTGTTGAATGTGTTCCCTGGGATCGATTTCTGTGGTGCGTTTTCAGAATTGCTGGGTCCAGAAGAGCACACGCGTCGCGAGTATGCGCGCTCCCTGCACACCTGGCCCTGCCGCCTTCTAGTTTGCCATGGGTCTGGGTGGCATCACGGCAGGAGGAAGGGGATGAGCTGACCGTCTGTTCTCTTGGTGTCTCCAGGTACAACATTCAGGAAAAGGACACCTTCTTTGATAATGCCACCCGGAGCCGCATCGTAAGTAAATGGGTATGTTCTTGGAACAGGGGCTGAGGGCATTCTCAGATGAGATGGGAGGGTGTTTTCTTACCCTCCCTGCAACCTCCCATCAGTATTTGCTTGAATCGCCTAGCCACTGAGAGAAGTACCCAAGCGCTTCCACATCTCAGTAGTGAAGGAAACAGCATCCAGCTGCCCTCGCTTATCGTTTGAGAGGACTGTCTTCTCCTTATGGGTTGGCCGTTAAAGTCCGCCTTGGAATCACAAAAACAGGGAACGTCAGAGCGGCAGGGACTTTACAGCAGAGGAAACTAAGGCTCTGAGGAACACTGCATTGAAAACAATGTGGAGATTGTGCCAGAACAAGGGCTGGGACTAGAAATCAGTCCTTCTGGTTTCTGGGTCCCTGTGTTTCCTCGTGCATTTTCCTTCCTTTCAGCCCCCACGACAGAGCCATGCGAATGTCCATCCCAAGGAAGGCTGGAACTAGCCAATTTGTCAAAAACCAAAATTACCGCCCACTCGGTAGAAGGCCAACATTCATGACCACAGCCCTTCTTCCGTTGTTTTGCCTTTTATGTCAGGTGTTTGAATCTTGTGGGCTGTTGGATTCTAATAAAAATCTACACGTGGCCTGTGTCCCTGTGGCCCCAGCCTCTGTTACCCTAGAGGTCATCCAGCCCAGGGGCACAGGAAAGAAAGGACCCGAGGAATGCTGGAAAACTACTCATGCCACGTGGGAAGCATGGGCGTGTGCTTCCAGTGATCCCTGGGAAAAAACTTAAGTGGCCACAGGAAGAATAAGGGCTAGACACCCAGAAGGACCTTCCAGCCAGTAGGATGATGAACGGGATAAGAAGGGACGGGTGACCAGAGGAGGCTACCAGACACTTCCCAGGCACACTGAAAACGTGGCCTTGACTCTTGCTGGCGGGATGGGCAAGAAAACATCTTGGGTCCCTTAGTCGAGTTTTTTTTGGAAGGCTTAAGATGGACATGTGCTTTCTCTTCTCTTTCCCTGGAGGGAGGCATAAACTTCCCATTTTCTTGGTTGCCGCGATTACAAGCCAATTAAATCTCACTGTGGCTTGGGTCCCAGGACTGTGGGGGAGCGATGGGGTGTTGTGGAGATTACCCGATAATTGCAAAGTGCTTGTAAAATAATACAATGCCATATAAATGCTGCTCCTAATTATGATTGCTGTTGAATTACCACACTGTATTAGGAGCAGAATTAAGCACTCATGGCCCCATTCTGCTGGATGTTATTTATTTACCACTCCCTCTGGGTCTGTGGCTGGAATACGGGAGCGTAAATAAGGATGAAATCACACATCTTCTAGCGTCCACCTCTCCTTCTAGAAGCGCCTTTCTTCCCCTCGGGCCCCTCCCTCGGTCCCCCCCACACTGTGAGAAGGGGTAAAAAGAGTCTTTTTTTTTGAGTTGGAGTCTCACTCTGTTGCCCAGGCTGGAGTGCAGTGACATGTTCCCGGCCACCACAGCCTTGACCTGCTGGGCTCCGGCGATCCTTCCGCCTCATCCTTCCAAGTAGCTGGAACTACCGGCGCGTGCTACCACACCTGGCTAATTTTTGACTTTTTGTAGAGACGAGGGCTCACCAAGTTGCCCGGGTGGGTCTTGAATCCGTGGGCTCAGGCAATCCACTCGCCTCGGCCTCCCAAAGCGCTGGGATTACAGGCTGAGCCACCAAGCCCGGCCAGAAAAAGAGTCTTGAATTTTCCCTGGAGGCTGCTCGGTCCTGTATTTTTGTCAGGGAACCTCATGCACATCAGCAGACATCTCTCCCATGCCCCCTTTTTTTGTTGGTGTCTGAATAGCCCAACTGTTTGTCCCAAAGCAGACTTCCTTGCCAGACATCTCTTTATAGCCTGGCTTGGATCCGCCAGGAGGTCACTGGTCTACACTGACCCACTGGTGCCCTGATTCTTCTGTGGGGATCACCCCTTTCCTGCCACCTGAGAGACAGAGTCGCCACAGGTCCCATCCATCGTGCGGGATTCTGGTAGACCTCGAGGCATGCAAGGCCACCGAGTGGGTGGCCTGGTTTGTGTACCCAGGATGGTGGTCTAGGACTCAGAGCCTCAGAGGTAGCGTGTGACGTGCTCTGACTAGGAAGGCAAGGAGAAAAAGAGGAGTCAGGAAAAAAGCAGGGAGGTCACGATGCCTGTGACCAGCGTCCACTTTCCTGTGCATCATCCTGCTGGCACCTGAGAGAAGATCAGGCAGGTACTCCTCCACGGAGGCAGAGGCAGGCCTCCCGGGTCTCCTCGGGACTCTTCTGCCTCTGACCACACCTGTGCTGTTGGCTGCCACCTGGCTCTCCCAGGCAGTGAGTGATCCAGCCGGCAGGAGGACTGCAGGAGGCATGCCCCTCCCTGGAACCTTCTTTGCCAGGGAGAAACCCTCTTCTCTGAGCCCCCCACGTGGGAGGCGGACACTCTGTCCCCTGCCCTAGCAGACCCTGGTGCTTCCTCTGGCCCTCAAGATGGCTCTGTGGTCTGGCCTCACCTCACCACCGTCCATCGATAGCCTTTTATTTATTCTTTTCTTTCTTTTTTTTTTTAGGGTGGAACACAGGAGTGTGTGTCTTGCGGGGCGGGGGGTGGGTTGCATTCTTTGCTTCCTCCAAGTATTGGAGTCTGAGCGGGTCTGACGTGTGGTCCATGAGCTTGGCACATGCTCGGCTTTCCTTTCACTCCAAATGGACCCAGACGGCCCCCGCCCGCCCCCCAGGCGGTGGTGACGCACGGAGTCAGCCAAGACCTTCACAGCTCTGCCGCCCTCCCCTTTTAGGTGCACGAGATCCTGAAACGCACAGCCTGCTCCCGAGCCAGCAACACGATGGGTAAGGACCCCTCGAGCCCGGCCCCCACCCCCACCACCGGCCCGTGCCCAGCAGGCGCTGAGGGGGCCAGGCTGTTCTTTCAACAGCTCCCTTGGTGGGCAGCGAAGAGCCAGGCCCACAAATGCCCCCCACGAAGGAGCTGCTTTAGCTTAGACCGAAGCACGCCGCCTTGGCTTCCAGGAGCAGTGGGCGCCCCGTGCCTTGGTGGGGCCGGGCCGGTCCCAGGCTGTTGTCACTTGTCCCCTCCCCTCATCCCAGGCCTCAGGCTTCCTGTTCCTTTCCCTGGACTGTCGTCACCTGTCGCTTGATCTAGATAATTCCGGGATGCCTCTCTTTTTCACGACCTCCAGTAGTTTTTAATCGTCACCTAAAGTAGGGCGAGCTTTTACTTATTAATTTATTTTCAAGAAGGAAGGCATCTTAGAGGTCCTTCAGTCCTCGTCTTACGTATGACAACACAAGCCCCCAGAGAGGGCGAATGAGCTAAGGCCACACAGCGAGTGATGGTAGAGGGGTTTGCTTTTTAAGACAAGAGGGTAATTGTCTCAGAAGCAGGACCTCAGCATCTGGGAGCTTGCCGTGTAAGGCGGGCAGCCCAGACGCTGGCAGCTGGTGCAGAAGATGTACGTGAAGGCAAAGGTGAGATTGTGAGCTGTGCTCACATCCCCATGAGGCTGCTCCTTGGAAAAGCATGCCAAGACGTGTGAACACAGACACACCTCTTGTACAGGGCTCCTCTGGTGTTCGAACCCTTGTTCCCAAGATGCTGCCATTGCAAAACAGCATCTGAAACCTTTTGGAGGGCTGTCTTCAGAACGCACTCCGCGACGGTCAATCTTTGGCATTTGAGGATGTTTTGAGTTGAAAAGAGTCCAGAGTCGTTCCGAGCCAAGTCTAGTGAGTGGAGGAGGCGGTTAGGCTGGGGAGCTTTAACAATGATTGTGATAACTCATACGAGGGGGCCCCCCAAAACAGAATTTATTTATAAAAAATTGTGTATTTATTCCTACGTGTTTAAACTTCAATCACCTTCAAGGTACTCTTCGTTTGATACAATGGGCCTATTGAGACGCTCTTCCCACTTTTCAGAACAGTTTGTGAGCTCGTCAGTTTTTGATGCCTTTTAGCGCTGCTTCTGTTTTTTGGTTTCACGTCGTCCACATCAGCAAAATGTTTCCCTCTGGGGACTTTTTTCATCCGGGAAAGCAGCAACAAAATGTCGCTCAGGGCAAG
Source organism: Tarsius wallacei (assembly GCA_963574415.1). Lineage (NCBI taxonomy): Eukaryota > Metazoa > Chordata > Mammalia > Primates > Tarsiidae > Tarsius > Tarsius wallacei. Next base: position 16,402 of record CAUYQG010184965.1, read on the forward strand.
ATCGGGTGAAGAGGGAGGCATGGGGTCATGCTGTTTTTGGTCAGAAATTGCTGGACACTCAGCGCAATTTGGGCAGGAGTGCTCGCAAATCGTCACCCGTCACGAAATGGGCAAACGGGTCGAAAGGATGTCCAAAACAAATTCAGTGAAGCCGAACACAGCCTCTCACAACGTTAGCAGGTACACGGATGCCGATGTGTTCCTAGAACACTTACCTAGCGGGGGAACATGTATAGCAAGGGTCCTGCCCTCCAGAAAGATAATTCTATCCCCCTAAATGCGAGAGTTTCTTGTGGGGTTCGTGAGCTGCTTCAGTCCCAAGGCCACAGTGCTGAAGGAGGAATCAGAACAAGCTTTGTATCCTGACAGTCTCTTGGGAACAGTGTTTAACCTCTCAAGGGGGTGATTGTGTGTCCTTAGGCTTGCTCTGATATGCTCGTTTTGCTGCGGCATTCCAAGGAGCAGTCCAATTCTTGAAAGTCCGCCAGGTCACCCCATTTGTCTGAGCACGGTGTTGAGGAAGCAGGGATGAGCGAGTGAGTGGGGCCGCTAGCCCAGAGCAAACCTATGGAAGGGACAGAAGCCATTGGGTGCCAAGGACAGCCAACGAGTCGAGGGATTTTAGAACGTCCTTGCGTTGTCTCAAAGTCTCTATTACATCTCTTGAATTTACCCTCATCTCAACCTGCCCAATCCTCAGTTCTATTCATCTTTGACCTCTCCCTCTCTTACGATCTCCCCAGTTTGACCAAAACTGGTTTTTTTCATGATGTCACTGGTGACTTCTTACTTCCCGTGTATCACGACCTTTTTCTCAGTCTGCATCTTCCTTCACTTCCTGCTTCTTTTTTTTTTTTTGAGTTGGAGTCTCACTCTGTCGCCCAGGCTGGAGTGCAGCGGCCGCTCCCGGCCACCGCAGCCTCGACCTGCTGGGCTCCGGCGATCCTTCCGCCTCAGCCTTCCGAGTAGCTGGAATTACAGGTGCGCGCTACCACGCCTGGCTGATTTTTTGATTTATTGTAGAGATGAGGTCTCGCTTGTCCAGGCGGGTCTCGAACCCGCGGGCTCAGGCCATCCACTCACCTCAGCCTCCCAAAGTCACGGGATTATAGGCTGAGCCACCGAGCCCGGCTACTTCCTGCTTCTTTACTGAGCTTTCATGCTCTGATAGATGGTCTCCAGGAAGGTGCTGTTGATTTACTAAACTTCCGTCCTTCCGTTTCTGCCTCACGAAGCACATTTTCTTTGATTCCTTTTTCCTTCATATTTCAGATTCTATCTTCTTCAATTTCCTTTGGCCTTTTCACTCTGATTGTATTCCTGACTCTCACCAATGCCATCCCAACATTTCCAGCTGCTGGATGGACACTACTATTATTGTTCAAAATCAGTATGTCTCTCTCTGTTTCTCTCTCTCTCGTTGATGTGACGCCAATCCTCTCTATTTTTGCTCGTGCTGTTTTCTTTACCCGAATGTCCTGCCTGTATGTTTCTTCAGTCTCACCCTTGCCCATTCCAAGATTAAACATCCCTGTCTCCCATGTTCTCCCCTAATGCCCTCTTTTGGGAACGTTCATCAAACTCAATCTTTTTCTTGCTTACCTACACCCATGGCTTAGACTCCAAACACGGTGAGTCCTTGAGACACGTCCGAATCTTCTTTTTTGCCCCAATGCACCCAGCTGCCTGTCTTGCCCATTCTACTCAGTTGATATGATTTAGTAAATTAATTAACAAATCTTCAGTCTGCTAATGCCACAGCAGTTGCTGGTAGGTTCCCGACTGTATGTGTCCATGGACAAATTACTTAATGTGTCTGCATCTCACTTTCCTCTTATGTAAACTTGGGATGACATCTATCTTGCAGAGTTTTTGTAAAGATTAAAGAAGCAGCTAATAGTTTTTGTAAGCTGGAAAGCCCTTGAAAACTAAAGTTTATTTTGAGGGACATTTTGCTTGTCAGAAGGTCACCAGAGACTAGAGAGGCCCTGTGCTTTAACACTGAAGGAATTTTTTTTTTCCTGTGAGGATCTGAGGGTTTTTTTGGCGATGTCTCCAAGTCAAACATCATTAGGATTTTGTTGTTGTTATTGAGTTGTATTCAGAAATTTGTCTTTCCCTTTTGACATTCAGAAAACATTTACTGAGCACCTGCTATGTGTCAAATGATGTTATAGGAACGGAGGAATGCCAAGATGAATTTAACCTAATTTCTACCCTTTAGGGGCGCTTAGTTTATCCATGCAGACATGTGTAAACAGACTGTGATGAGGTAATGTGGTAGATGCTATACTAGAGACATGCACAGAGCACTGTGGGAACACGGAGGAGGAAACAATTCATGTCCTGTGTACGTCTCACTATCAATATAAATGACCTAATTCTAGTTTCATAGTTCCCAGGGATAGCAGGCATGTCAGAAACGACCATCTCCCATTACAAGTAGGGTAAGGGATTTGTCCAGGTCACGTCTTGAGTCAGAATTGGGCCTAGAACGTGCTTTCATCCCATTGCCTTTACCTTTGGGGTGCACGAACTTGGAGTGGAGTTAGGTTGAGTGTTTAAAGTATGCTAACTTTGCAGTAGCCGTTGATGGCTGACTAGCTTTGTAACGAGGAACACACGACTGAACTTCTCTGCTTCTCAGGAGAGAACCCCAAGGACCAGTTTCCTAGTCATTTGGCTTCTGCCTCTGAAAATCAAGTACCCTCTAAGCTCTTTGACCACCTTACCAATCTTAATTAGATCAGAAAGAGAGGGATGGGAGAGCTCTGTGAGGCTTCAAGATAATACGAACCGTTGAGCTGCAGGGTATATTTAGACTTCATTGTCCTTCTCTCTGGTTTTATACGGGGACAGGGGTGGCATACATGACTTGGATTGGCTTAGATTCTTTCAGAGGATTGTTGCCTCACTAAAAAAGAGGAAAAGGAAGGAAAGGACTGGACTTGGAGTTGCAGATATTTTCACTGACCCTGCACTCTTGGGGTGACCTTTTGGATGGCCGTTACTTTTGTGACCAATTTACAAAGCTTGATTCCTTTTCTCTTTGTACCCAGTTCAAATATTAGAAATAGAAAAGAGAGTAACAACTCAGAAATACTCCTGTCATGCCATTTTTTTTCTTTGTAGACAGTACATCTTTATTGGATGCCTACTTTTGCAAAGCATTAGCCTATATACAAGGGGGGGTCTATAGATTTATTTATATTTCTGCCTTGTTCCACAGCATTTCTGAGGCGGCTTACAAGAAAAACAATCAAACAACATAATATAAGTAATCAATTAAAAAAATAACCAGGAAAAACACAAATTAAAATAGAATGTCAAAACTCAGAGGAAGAAAACAGAAGGCAGATATTCAAACCATATGGTCCTCTGGTTTCCACGGTCGAGCTGCAAATTTAACCTTGAACCCAAGGGAAAGGAGAATGTGGTTGAGGCGTAGCCCTTGGGTACCTCTTAATGTCTGCAGCAACATCTTTTTGGGTAGAAATATTCCTGAGGCCTATCACATAATTCCCACGTTCTTATGTACAACGTGTCTACATATAGTCCTTGTATAATGCATTTGTAAACTTTTCTGGAGAATTTGAGATCGTCAGCGAGGACATAAGGCTTTTTACGTTCTCTCAAGGATGATCAAAGTGTTATTAGGACTGTCTGCCACACACACTGCTCTGATTTCTTGAATTCTTGACTTTGGTTACTTCCCTCCCTGAGTTTTGCTATTTCAGTTTTGCTTTGCAGTTTGAGAGACAGAAAAACAAGCTCATTAGAATTTCAGGCAAATGGAATGTGAAAACGCATTGAGGGAGGGTCTGAAGGGTTCAGCTTGTGGATATGGTTCACGCGGTAGGGGGTAGGTTTTATGAGACCTACTTGAGCTGTTCCTAGATGTTTCTTTTCATAGGTTGTTCTTTTCTTCTGGGGAATCGTTGGAAGAGCTGAGGTAATCAGACAGGAGATAATCCGACAAGAGTTCCCTCTTACAAATAAAGTATTGCCATAACCAAAGTCATAAGGAACCCTCACGTGTGTATAGTTGTATGCCTTTAAAAACACGTTCACACTCATTATCTCATTTAATCCGTTAAACTGCCCATGCAAAGTAGCTTCAACAGACACAAACTAATTTCCCAACAGAGGGATTAACTAGCATGCCCACAGTTAGAAATATTTAGAGCTGAATTTAGTCTTCTTAGTTCTTTTTCATGGCTTTTAAAATCAGTCGTTAATACATGGATACACTTATTGGGAAAGGTTTCCAGAAGGGGTGGAAACTGAGCTTTTCTCATTGTAACATTCATGCCTTCGTGCAACAGATATTTACTGAGCACCTACTGTGTACCTTTTAGATTCTGGAACTGGGTAAGCCAGTAGCAAGTCAGTAGCCTTGATGTTGCTAACCTTCCAGTGATGGAAGACAGAAAATAAACCAAGAGATAAGTTGAGTGGGTAGTATGTCATGTAGGGGCAAGTGTCAGAAGGAAAACATAAAGCAAATAAAAGAGACAGAGCTGATATGGGAATGGGGGTGCTGTTTTAAATAGGGGAGTCACAGAAGGCCCTTCTGATGAGGCCACATTTGAGGAGAGGAGGGAATGGGCCACATGGGTGTCCAGGGAGAGAGAGACACGCAAGAAAGCAAGTAACACAGAAGACATGATGATAGTAATTCCAGAGAATCAGTTAAGGTTCTGACAGGAACAAGTGGCATACTCAAACAGGGATCATTTGAGGCTGGTGAACAAAGAGGTAGACAATTTACAAAGGGATAAACAGGGAGCTGGGGAAGGCCAGGGCTGGGGTTAGGGGTAGTAGAACTCTTACCGTCCCTAGACCCACGAGGAGAGAGAGAGGTCGTGGAACATGGAAGGACAGAATTGGGTCGAGGAGGCGGCCTTGAGCAGGTGACAGTTTAGGGAAAAGCCCAGGGATCTAAATACTGCTGGACTCATTAGGAAGCCAGAGAGCACGGAAGCTTATTCCTGTCAGATGGGTTAGGTTAGAGAGTATATCTGGAAGTAAAAATGGAGGGCCAGCGTATACTTGGCGAGCCTTGAGATGGGGGCCCCAGCTCCAGCTCTGGGATGAATGAGTTGTAAAACCTCGCTTAAGTCATGTTTCCTCTCTGGGCCTGTTTCTCTCCCCATCAAATAAACGGGGGCCTTTCAATGCTCTCCTTTCTAGCCCTCACATCTCCTAGACTCTGTGATTCAAAGGAGCCACATGGTGTCCTTTACATATGAACCAAGAAGGCCCTGGGAGGGGACTAGCTTTCCTACAAGTTCAGAGAGAGCCAGTATAGGGCTGTGGCCAGACCTTGGGTTGCGTGGTGCCCATGAGCCTCAGGGAGGATGGGAGTGGACGATTACAGAGAACGAGGAAGGTCTGGAACAGCTGGTGAGGATGGCTGGAAGAAGTCTGTCTTCCATATCCATTCTTTGCATGACAGGGGCTATGCTACCCAGGTGTGATTGCACTCAGTTGGTGTCACCTGGTGCATTTGCTGAAACCCCACCTGCTCAGGTCCCATGCCACACTTGCTGAATCAGAATCTGTAGGGACAAGGTCCCAACGTCTGCGTCTTTAACAAGGTACCCAGATGATTTTTAGCAGCTCTACAGCGAGCTAAAGAAAAAGATCAAGACAAAAATAAAGATAAGGTGCGCTGCCACAGTCTTCGTGACAACTTACGCTTGGGAACATGAAGTGTATCGCAAGGGGCTTTGCCTCTCAGGGACTTGACCACTGGTGTTCTGATGTACCCAAGGATGACCAAGTCTATCTGTGGAGGGCCTCATTTTTGTTATTTTTCTGACATTTGTTATACAAACATTGGTATTTGGTCCCTAGCCAGCAGCAAAGTCTCTTGGGCTTTCTGCCTGTCTCCTTCTTTTCCTCCTCCACTCTCTTCCTTCTTTTTTTCTTATTTTTCTTTCTGCGTTCTTTTTTTTCCTTTTACTGCCTTCCTGCCTTCCTTTTTTCTTCCTTCCTTCTGTTTTTCCTTTCTCCCTCCCTCCCTTCCTTTTCTCTCTCTCTCTCTCTCTCTTTCTTTTGGGAGTGTTTAAAATTAGTATAAAAAGACAAGGCAAGAGAAGCTGACCTTGCAAAAGCGTGGGTGGACGAGCATTTGGTATTGATCTAACTTTGAACTTTTTAGGCTTCTTCCATAACCTTCAGGAGAGACAACTCAACCTTTCCCTCTTATGTAGCCCTGGAAGTGGGGAGTTATGGACTAATGTCCACAATGTTCAGAGATTGAAAATATTTGTGAGTTTGGGTTCTGCATGGTGGTAGAAGCGTGTGAGTGATCATAAACTTGGTTCAGCCCATGGTGCCTTCTTAATTCATGTCATGCTTTCCAAGGTCAGCTGTCAGGGCCCTTGGAGTTGACTCCATCATTGAATGAATTTAAGGTGCACTTTGCCATGGAAGAAACCCCAAGCCTCCTTGACCACGTCAGGGGAGGACAAACGCCTTCCATGTTCCTTCATGTGAAAGTTATTGTTGCTCTTGCGTGGACAGAAAATTGCAGATTCATGGAGTAAATTTTCATGGACGTTTTGGTGTCAGAGCATTTAAACCAATGTACACTTTGGACCTCTCCCCACTCAGGAGATGATGTCTTCATTATTTTGACCAAAGCCAGACCGTGCTGTATGTTGTAAACATCTGGTTCATCATTTATCCAGCTGAGCTGGTTTATATTTTCTTAGAAGAAAAGGCTCAGGATTAAAGGCATTTAAGTAATTAAGCACACGTCAAGACAATTTGGTGATGGGTAAATATAGTCTCTGTTAAATGCACCGTCTGGGGGCTCTGGTTTAGATTTGTGTCCGACTGGAGTGCAGGGATGAAAGCGCCATGCAGGGCAGACCGGGCCCTGTTCGGGGGAGATCAAAACCAAATGGGTTTCCGGGAGTCCTGCACCATTCCTCTAAGTACCTGTCCTCGTGGAGACAAGTTTCCTTTGTGCTTGGCCTGGAGGGAATGGGACTGCAGTTAGTCCCTGTCACCAGGCAGCCCTCGCAGGTCTCATGAGACTCTCTTTGGGAGGCAGACCATACACTCCTGTGCTTTGGTTGCTCCTCTGTGTCCAGGAAACCAGAGATGTCTCTGAAGCTTGAAGCTGGGCTTCCAGCTTTGGCTGACGAGTGTGCATTTTCCGGTACCTGAGCCCACTCTGGGCATGCATCTTGGCCCTGACCCCTATGGAGGCAGAGGGACCGTGCTGCTAGGCCCGGTTGTGCCAGGCTGTGTAGACATGTGGCCCGTGCTGGCCAGTGAGGAAGCACAGACTTTTTCCTTTGAGGCTTCTAGTGGATTTGAAGGAGAGGTGGGCGTGGGGACATTGGGGCTCAGTAAGGGGAGTCCTCAGGGGCTATCCCTTGCTTGAGTTGAGACTCTGCTTCTCTCTAGGGCAACAGGGAAGAACAAATGCCTTCAGTGTTCTCTCCGGCTCCCTGGCCCCCATGCCGGGAGTAGTGGGACACCAGTTTGGATCTCTCTTTCCCCGGGTCTAGAGCAGAGAGGGAAGCATATAGACGGAATCCCGAAGAAGAAAGCTCTGCCATTATGGCCAGATGGATGGCGCGTGATGGAACCAATTAGCCCATTTTTGCTGAAAAGAAAAAAAAATCAGAATTTCAATTTTCAAAACAGGGACTCTTTTTTCAAAAAAAAGTTTGATTATTTTCTTCTTCTTTCAAACTGATTTCCATGCTTGTTTGAGGGTAGGGTCTTGGTTTCTGAAGTCTGCGGGTGAACCAAAAGACTGAGGCGGTCCCCATTCTTGGGTGACATAAGAGCTTCTTTCCAACTCCCCCCCCTTATCCCCCATCGCCCCCCTTAAGCACTCCCCCCGTCTTCCCTCAGCAGTCACTGATTGGGACTCACCATCGGTACCACCTTAAGAGTAGAGGTACCTAGCCTGTGGGGTCAGAGAGGCATTCATTCGAGGCAGGTAGGCCTCGGTTGCCTGAGCTAGGGCAACTCAGTTTCCATAACCTGAACCTTCGCTCCAAGGGAAAGGACCCTTTGCCTGGGCCTCCTTTTCTGGAGGAGTTTAATGTTTCTTCATCAGGATAGGATGCCAAGCCGAGTCATGAGGAAGGTGGTGCCCATGATACACAGGAAGAGATGCTGAAACAGCTCTCGCCGTGGGACCCGTGACTCTCAAAACTATCGTCTCTCTGTGTTCCTGGCCATGACCCAGGTGCCAGGAGAGACGCAGATGAGAGGAGGCACTCAGGGACATAGCTGGCCTCCAGGGAACGCAAAGAAACAAGCAAACAACGTCCCAGAAGCTAAGTGAGCTGCCCACATCCGGCCGCGCCACACCCCATTTTATTTGAAGTGGGGGTGAGTAGTTTCAGAGCCCCAATAATTTGAGATTTTCTGAGAATCTGGTAGCCAGGATCAGAAGTTCAAGTTGTTGGTCTAACGCTTCCAGACACGCGGCTACTGCGAGATGCCAAGCTAACAGAAGAGCTAAGAAGGTGAACCGCCTGTTCGACTTTTCCCCTGCAGTTCTGGGGACTGTTTTCAGGGTACACGCAGCTGCCGGGGCAACCGTGGCTGTGAGTGCAGGGACTGGGTGGGGCAACTCCCCAGGTGCGATTCAGCTGGGGCCCTCCCCGCCTGCCATGCCTCAGCCCTGTCCATGTCGACAGCACTTCTGTAGCTTTGAACCACCCCCAGGCCCCGCTCCCAGCTTGGGACTCCTCCCTTTGATTACTGTAGGGTGGCTTCACATGGCAGTGTTATGGCTCTTGAACTGATTAACGATGCGCAGAGTGAAATTGTCTTCTTGCGAGTGAGACAAGTCTGCATCTCACCGACCTTCCCCCATCTGCACTCCCTGTACCCATCCTCTGCTCCTCTCACCACCCCTGCAATGGTTATTGCTTGTATTTTATGTGCATGCCAAGGGGGAAACTTAAAATCAGGGAAAGATAGGCCCTTGGGCCACGCGGCCGCCCCAAACACCCAGCTTTCAACTCATGGGAAGAGTGGCCTTTTTCACCGAGCACCCCCTGCGGGCTCCTGCGAACCTCTGCGCCCACGTGGGGCCCAGGGAAGCTTCTTTCTGGCACCCTACCTCCTAGGACTTCGGGGAACTGGGTGAGGTTTGAGGAAGAGGAAGCTGATGGGTGGGGAGAGGATTGTTTGAGATCGTCTGCGGTCTCTGAGCATGTGGGTGGGGCATTGGGTAGGAACGGGAGGTGGAAACCCATGAATTTTAATGAGTAAATGTTGTCTAGATTTGTTATCCAACCTCGGCGTTTATTCAGAGCCATGCAAATGCAGATTTCTTAGCATTTGGACATCATACGTCTTTCCCTCCAAAACCAATTATCTCCTCATCTCACTACTGTCTACAGTCTCTCTGGAAAGAATGGCTCAGGGCAGAAAGTAAGTGCGAGACTAGGGGAATCATTGTGCACCAGAAACTCCCCTCCCTCCTCCTCCCTCTCCAGGATTAAATGTGGATCTTCATATGGCAGGATCCTTGGGACGACGGGTTGGGGAGACAGAATCCCGCCCATCTGGAAGCCAGCGCCCCAGGACAGACCCTCCCGACTCAGACAGAACACACAGACCACTCTGTAGCCTCCGAATAAAACCAAGGAGGAGACAAGCACAGGACAACGCCTTTATGCTGTGCGGAAGGGTCTCTGTTGTGTGTGGCCCGGAGCGGGAGGGACAGAGCCATTTGTTCTTTTCACAGTTGTGCCGTCGGGCCCGCTACGTGCGGGTGATGTGAGACACTTTGGGGATGGGAAAAGAAATCCCTCGTGTTGTTTTCCAACTCTTTGGTCTCAGGGCAACTTTATACTTTAAAACGTCGTGGGGACACCCAAAGTGCTTCTGTTTTGGTGGCTGTGTTGATCAATGGGCATCGTATGAGAAGGTAAAACTAAGAAACTTGGAAAACACAAGAATCCATAAGCATGCATCCCGTTGGCCATTGGGGACGATGTCAGCGTGTGTCACACAACCTCACATGCACTTGTGAGAAAAGAAGAGTGAAAAAAAGCAAATAACGCCCAGTGCTATTAGAAAAATAGCTTTGCTCTCATGACCCCACCCCCTGCAAAGGTCATGGGGAATCCCAGGGTTCCACAGGCCCCATTTTGAGAACCACTGTCCTATGGGTCTGACCTTTGCTGCAGGCACTCGGATCGGTTAGACAGTACCTCCGCAGTGCCTTGTGAAGGAGCAGGAAGGTTCTAGAAATGAGTGCAGTTCAGCTGTAATCGTATGTAAAGTTAGCCACATAACCATTTCTGTGCTGCCAATGAAGGCAGAGATTTTCAACTGGCGTGATCGGGGGTGATGGGACTGGAGTGATCTAACTCTTTGAGGGCTGCAGGAACTTGAACTTGGGGAGGGCAGGTTTGATCTTGAAACATAATTTTGTATGGGGGAATGAAAAAATATTATCCATAAGGCACAAGGAACCAAAGTTTGACAGAAAGTGCTGGACTGGAAGGCTATTAGAATGCAGTGAATCTCAGCGGGGAGGTGGGAGAAGGTCTAATATTTATCGAAAAACAAGAGTTGAGCACCCTTGCCCTACAGGCACTGCCCTGAGTCACTGTTTTCACCTTCCTTTCTTCTGTAGGTATCAACTCTCTGATAGCACACAACATCTACGAGGCTGCCTACCCTCTTCATGACGTAAGTACCAGTTTCATTCGTGGGCGCTCTGTTGTCTCTCCAAAAAGTTGAAAACCCCAGCTTTCCGGTGGCCGTGCAGGGGGTGAATACAGGCCAGGCAGAGCAGGGGTGCGGCACGACATCCAAATACCTCGTGGACCGGACTGCTGACTGAGGACAGTAATGCCCCACTCCGTTTTTTGCCAGTCGTCTCACACGAGTCTCCAAAGATTTCCCCGGATGGCCAAATGAACTAGGTTTTGTTTGAGTTTTGCCTACACTGCCTGCCACCGATTTTGGTAAAAGTACGAACACAGAGGCGTGGCATGTAGGTGATTTAAGGGGGGGGAGTATTGGTGGATGTGGGTGGACGATGACAGAAGAAACCTCGAAGGCCTGGGTGCCACACTGCTGGGACCGCCAGATACTTTGCTGACTGAACGTGAGAGTTTGCATGTGAGAGTTTTGTGCAGGTGTGAAATCCCTCCTGAATGTGCAGGCACATATTAATGTAAGATCATTTTTTTTTTATTTGAACATCCTTGAAGAAAATCTCTAACAATTCCGTATACGATGGTTTGGCTAAGTAAAGAAAACAGAATGCCTATAGTTCAGGCTTTCTTTGACTGGGAGTAACGTGATGCACATCCCATGATGCAATACAGTGATATTTTCCAACAACTTGTGGAAAATTTAACTGGCCCTTGAGCTAAATGCCTTCAAGGCGTCACTGGCCATCTGACTGGTCAGGTCTCGGGTGTCTGTCACTGCTCAGGTAGAGAGCCCTGACTGCCCAACAGGAATTTCTCAGATGTGGGACTCCTCCTTCCTGACATGTGTTTTTGAATGCGCTGTAATTTCTACCAGTTACGGTCAAGATGAGCACGTCAGGGTACTGGGTGGCTCTCACGTGATGCACGAATCCACCCACAGGCCCAAGGTCTGCCGTTGCGTTTGCTCTGAGGAGGCATGGGCTGATCTCTGAAGCACACGAAGGGGGCATCTTCGTGTGAGAATTTATCCCGGGAAGCATGTCTAGTGTCGAAGATGGAATACCGGCTTCTGACCATGCCGTGCTTTTGACCTTCCCTCAGTGAGAACGAAAGGAAGGAATGACATTAGAAAATACAGAAGAACTCTCGAATAGCCAACACTGGCATCTTTTGAAAGTCCTTCTGTTGGCTTTATTCAGCATTCCTTTTTTCTCCCACAGGGTGAATATGACAGCCCTGGGGATGAAATGAATGACAGAAAGGTAAGCTGCCTTCTGCTTCGTCCAGTGCTTTGGGCGCCGAGACCACAGATGGGGGTGGAACTGGCTAGAAGTGTCCTGGGTGTTCTACTTACCAGTGTATCGACTTTTCAACAGTTTCCCCTAGCCCTCTCCTTCCAGCAGACCCCTAGGCATTTGTAAATGTGAGGACCACTTCTGGTCACCACAGTGACTGTGTGTGTGGTCGCCATGCACGAGGGTCTCAGGAACAGCAATGCTAAGTGAATCCATCCAACTGTCCCATAAGAAGCCTCACCCCACCCTCCCAGGTCAACGGGGAGCTTACTGAGAAACGCTGACAGTCCACATTCCTTAGCTGATGGATGCAGAAACTGAGTCACAGAAAGTTTGCACACTTTGCTCAAGGCCACACAGCCACAGTAGATGGAAATGGGGCATGGAATGCCTCTGACTCTCAAAATCCAGCATCTCTGCTTCAAACGTGTGATGATTCATGCCATGGTGGCTCTTTTTTGCGGGGGGAGGGGGTCATCTCTAAATTATTCTTCTTTTCCTCTGACAGGCAGGTAGAGGCTAGCCGCCTCCAATTATAGGTGAGAAACCTGAGGGCGAGGGAGGCTCAGCCATGCTGCATATTCCAGGAAGCTGGGAATGAGAGGTTCCAAGGAGGGGAGGGGAGGGGTACCGGTGCCCTTAAAAGGAGCCTCCCAAAGCCTGCCGCAGCTCCTGCCTACGCACCTCTCACCAGCCCTCGAAACGATCTGTTTATTCTGCTTGCTGGTACGCTGGGATCATGGGTGCGGTCCTCCCTGCCATGACCAGGCGGCCTAAGTCTCTCCCCAGCCTCTTTAGTGGGGATGCGCCCACGGCCCCCTCGTGCCACCCTCCCGCCTGGCTTCTCTCCGTCTTCAGCCGCCCTGGTGCGCAGAGGAGGGTGGGCGAGGGCAGGAGGGGCGGGGAACAGAGGCTCAAGCGGCTTCCCTCCCCTAGCTCTGTCGTCTGGAAAACCATTCATCCTCCAAGCTGTCTTTGGAGCAGCCTCCTTTTTTATCCTGCCTATTAGTCCCTGTTATGAAGTGTTAAGTATTAAAAACATAAAAGGTCTTTTCCAGAAATGCTGCCGTGATTGCTCACACATGTCCCCTCCGCCGGCCCGGGAATCTGCTGAAGTCTTGCGATGTCTTAACCTCATCTGTTTTCTATCTGACGCTAATAGCCTCGGTGTTTAATTTCCTGAAAAGTCTCGCATCAGATTTAAAGGAAAAGGAGGACGCAAGCCTCCCACAACTCACCTCTCTCACCCAGCCGCTTTCTGTCGTCCCAACGCTCTCATTTTTTCCCTTCCTCCCCTTTAAATGGCGATCGCCAGCCGCTGCCCGCCTAAGAAAGCACCTGCTGGGTGGCGGTGACCCCAGCCTGTCTGAGAACGTTGCAGAGGCCAGGGACACACTGCAACTCATGGGAAAAAGCAGCCAACCTTGTGTGAGCTGCACTGGTGGAAGAAATATTACATTATTATTAACAACAATACTTTTTTCTTTTTCTTTTCTTTTTTTTTTTTGAGCCAGGGTCTCTGTTGCCTAGGCTGGAATGCAGTGTGTGCAATCATCGCTTTCTGCAGCCTTGAACTCTTGGGTTCAAGTGATCCTCCCTCCTCAGCCTCCTGTGTAGCTGGGACTACAGGTGCATGCCGCCACACCTGGCTAATTTTTTTTTTTTTGAAGACATGAGGTCTCACTATATTGCTCAGGCTGGTCTGGAACTCATGGCCTCAGGCAATCCTCTCATCTTGGCCTCCCAAAGTGCTGTGGTTGCAAGCATAAGCCACCACGCCCAGCCTACAGCAAACGTTTTGCTTGGATGGAAAGGATGATGTGGTGTACACCCCAGCAGGTAGAAGCGGGAGGCAGGGAGAGGACAGCCTGGGGGGGCAGTTTCAATTCCCAAAGTTGATGTTGGAAGGATGCTCTGTGAAGACGAACATGTCTTTGAAGGACAAGAGGTTCTTTATTGTGGCCAGCCTCGTCCTCGTCCTCAGAAGCCAGGCTCGTGTTTGGGGACGTGAGTTTTGCCGAGGCAGGCGTGAGAGAAGCCACGGGTGGAGGGTGCCGGCTCTTTTCTGTCCATCTGAGTTGGGAAACCGTCATTCAGCAGAGAGAGGAGACTCGTTTCAATGTTCAGGAACGACTGTGGAGTCAGGACTGAAGCCTTGGTGTCCAAACCCCAGCCAGTCCCTGCAGTCATGGCAACACAGCTTCTCCTCAGTCAGAGGGATTCTGGTGACAGGGTGGGACTTGTGACTGGAATTTCAGTGGCACGTGGGTGGTGCCTGCAAACCCTCCGAATGCGTGCAGTGTTTGTTTTCATGACATCACAATTGTCACGTGTTCTTCAAGGTGGCTTCGGGAAGGATTTTGATGACGTGCAAGGAAAGACTCCCTGCATTTGGAGCCGGAGGACGCGGAGAAAGCTTGGATGGTGGTGTGGGCTGGTTCCTTGCCAGCCTCTGGGGATGATTTGCAGTGGCATTCCAAGCTGCCCACCCTGCCAGCCTCTCCACGTTCCCCTCCGCTCTTCCTTGCAGTTTGTGGCTACTCCTGTGATCTCCTCGAGGCCTAGGCTCATTTGGGCAGACTCCAGGCAAGCCAAGAGGCCCTGGAGAATGCCAGTCTCCCTCGCTACAGCTTGCTGGAGCTGTGGTGCAGTCTTGATGACTCAGCCCCAGGCAGGGGCTAGAAGTCTCCCTCTCACCCCTCCTGGAGGATGATTAAAGAGAGGCTTCCCACCTCTGGAGAACAGGGGTTTCCTGCTTTCCTAGAAACCAGGAAGAGAGAGCAGCCCCGGGGTAGATTAGGTCCCTCCTGGAAGGCAGTTGCTCTTATTTGCCAAAGCTGCCTCGAGTCCTGGAGGTTCCCAGAGAAGTGACTGTCACCATCTCTCGGGGGCTACCTGGCTCCTGCTGGCTCCTGCTGGCTCCCTGTGGCTTTTTTACCTGCTTAGGGGAGAGCCCCAGACACAGCATCGGAATGGACCTCCGTGGCATTTTTCTTTTTTTCTTTTTGGGTAAAGTCAATTCTTTTCCGTGGCATTTTTCAAACCCTTAGTACTGGCTTTTCCAGCCTTTGCAGGCAGCTGCCGTCTCTTGTGGACAGTAAGTGACTCACTCAAAACAAGACACAGAGAATCAGCCCCGCATTTGAAACCGGCCTTCCTGACAAGAAAAGCGCGTGTCTTAGTTTCCCTTGGGGATTGATTTTGCCACACTGCACAGGCTTGATGTCACGCTACAGAGAAACTGAGACCCAGAGAGAGGAAGTTGCTTGCCAAAGTGTGCAAACAGGTCAGCGCAGGGAGCAAGACCCGAGTCTCCTCCACTCAGGCCCGCCCCCGTCCCGCGAATGCCTGCGAGGCGGCCACGGCATCTCCTGCCCGTCCCAGGCCTAGCCGCGCCCGGGGAAGCTGGTGTCCTCAGAGCAGTCCGCGCGTCCAAGCTGCTGGACTTCTCTGTGCATTGCAAAGGGCCGTGGCAAAGGGCTTTAACACTGGGGTTCCAGTGTTGTCCCCCAAAATCCTTCGATCCACGGCTTGCTGCCTAGTGTGGCCCCCAGGAAGCTGAACTGGCAGCTTGTAGGCTCGACTCCTCAGCTGGGGTGGGCCCTGGGGTTGCTGTTGCTTGCTCTGAAGGCTTGGGTTCAGACAGACCTGTCTGCCGTGACACCCTGGGCCTCTGAAATAAGGCCCCGTCCATTAGGAAGGAGATGACCTCCCCCACTTCCTGACTGATTATCTGGGTAACCAGCTGGGGAAGAGAAGACATGGTGTACCTCTCAGGGGGAAGGCAGATTTGCTAAGAGTTGCACTAGAAAGTTCTAGACTCTGCGCGTTGCAAGGGACTGCTACGCGTTCCTGAGTCTGTTCCCTTCACTTCACTCGCACTGTGCCGGCGCTGATCCTCTTGGTGCAGAGACTCCAGGGCACGCCCCTTTCACCCCGTCTGCCCGTCTGTGCTGGGACCCCCCCCCCCGAGCCTGGTGTTAAGTGTGACCCACTCATTTTTAGCTTTGTGTGATTGGACATCCGTAGAGGTAGGGAAGGGTCTGTAGGTCTCTCCACCTCCCTCCGGCCTCCCCAGGGGTGATGGGAGGATGCGAGTTGGCCCGGACTGTCAGAAGAGCTTGTGCATTACCTCCCAGGGCTGGTACCCACAGCTCCAGCTGCCTGTTCAGGGACTGCCTGATCCCTGCCTCCTCTGTGTCATCCTAGTCCTTCTGTGTCCAACTCAGACAACTTTTTGGGTCCCTCCTAATCGATAGCCACAAGTCGTGGATGTGGCTGTGGCTTTGTGCTTGGAGGGTATCACGCTGAGAAAGGGACTTTCTGGAGGTCTCTCACAGCAGGTCCGCATCCAGCCAGGGAGGGG
>CAUYQG010184969.1:0-17088 GCA_963574415.1 Tarsius wallacei
AACAAAGTCTGTGCAAATACATAAATAGCATGCTTAAAAGTAAGTTTTAAAAGGAGCAAACTGATACCAAGTAATTGTTAATCAGAATTAATTAATAACTATTTTTTAAAATTCCAAAATTTGGCAACCAAAAGTTAAAAAAAAAAAAAAAAAAAAAAAGAAGAACTTGTTTGTAGTGATAAGATTCCCGTTATTATTTTCCATTTTTAGGAATCACATTTTTGTACTGTCTGCTATTCATTGACCAAAAAAAGTGCTTTTTTGGTAGCATTTGGTATCTCTTTCAGCTGTTTGAGATGCATGGATAAATCTAACTTCTGTTACTTTAAAAATAACATTCCACATATTTTTTACAACGTAATTATGTTTTTATTTTAAAATATTAGTTGAAAATGCTTATGGCATCAAAGAGTTAGCTAATACTGAAATAACCAAATGATGGGTAAGAATATATATAAATTTGGGGTGTCACTTTTTCACCCAGGCTAAGGTGCACTGGCACAATCAAAGCCCACCACAGCTTACAACTTCTGGACTCTGGTGATTCTTCTGCTTTAGTGTCCCAAGTACCTGGTAATACAGGCATCTTCCACCATGTCAGGCTAATTTTTTTTGTTTGTTTTGTTTTTTGTAGAGACAAGGTCTCCCTCTGTTGCTCAAGCTGGTCTCCAGTTTCTGGGCCCAGGCAATCCCCTTATCTTGACCTCTCAAAATTCTGAGATTATAAGCATGAGCCACCCTGCCTGGCCAAGTCCATATTCTTAAAAATAGAAAATTTCATATTCTAAAGTAATTTTGCCTGCAACCTTATATCTGCTATTGTAAGAGTTATTGTTATGATTGTTTTTTATTGTTGCACACTAACATTTAATATCAGAAAACTAATTTGTAGACATAGTTTATGCTAGTTTGTAAGATTGAAAAATATGAATTAGATTCTGTATTCTCTGATATACCAAGTAAATGTAAACTAGAATATTTTCTCTAGTTCATTCCCATTTCTTACCTTTTTTAACTTCCACATATACTCTATATAGTATTACACAAATTTATTTTTTCCTTGTTCTATTTGCTGTCAAATGTTTGCTGTTGTCTTAGCTTCTCTAATACTTTTATTTTTAGATGTTCTACTTGGTTGCAAAGTTAGATTTATTATAACATATATTCAGAAATGATATAAATTCTAATTGAAGATCTTATAATCACATAAGCCTTAATATGAAAAGTAATATTTCTATATTATTGGAAGTTTTCTCATATGACTTGCTAAACATTGCTCAGTTTATCTCCAAAAATAAAAAATAAACTATCCCGAACTTCTATTAACATATACTAGCTTATTTGCCTTTAAGATTTGTATACTTGAACTACCACTTCCATGAAAGATATACTAGGTCACATCACACCACTGCTTCTTTGCAACAACTATAAAATAAAACAATTAATTATAAATATCATAGTTTTATGGATAGCATAGAGATGTGAATGAAAATGCAGAAGGAGTATACATATCAACTCAGACACACAGCTGTCTTACTTAACTTGACATTTGAGATAATTAGAAACTAAATGTTATTGAAACTTAAAAACTGGATTAGAAATCTCTGAAGTACAAGTGTGGGTTTTTCACAGTTTTAAGGGCTGAAAAGAAAGGTGTTTAATATAGCATTATTCAAAAGCTTGGAAGAATGGCAATTAAACAAGCCTTATTCAAACTATAACAAGTTCAGCAGCAGCTCATTTCCTGATTGAACTGAGGTGTTTAATTCCTCACCAGATCTGTCCAATCATAATGGAAGAATATTTTCCTATTGGAAGATAAAATGCCTACATTTAAAAATTTTTTAAGTTCAATATATAGCATAAGGTAGAATTTTTAAAAATTGAAAAGGGCAAAAATATGTGAAAAGCATTCAATAGAAAAATCAGAAAATAAGAGTAAATAATTCAAACTTAAGAATAGGTAAACTATGACTGAATAAACTGTAACTAACACTTCTACACTATTGGTGGGAGTGTAAACTAATACAACCTCTGGAATTCAGTGTGGCGATTCCCAAAAACTCTAAAAATCGACTTTCCATATGACCCCACAATCCCCTACTGGGAATATACACTGAAGAACTCAAATCACTCTATAAAAAGATACCTGCACATGGATGTTTATCTCAGCATTGTCCGCAATAGCAAGATCGTGGAACCAACCATGCTGTCCATCAAAAGAGGACTGGATTTAAAAATGTGGTACATATACACAATGGAATATTATGCAGCCATAAAAAACAAAAACAAAAACAAAATCATGAATTTCACAGAAACAAAGATCTGAGCATCACATGTTCTCACTCATAAGTGGACCTTGAACAACAACCATAATACTACAAGAAACGGATTGACAGTGGTAGGAAACTATGGGGGGGGGGGCAGGGAGGGGAAAAGAAGTGGGATTAACAGTAGTCAATGTCAGCCGGGCTCGGTGGCTCAGCCTGTAATCCCGCGCCTTTGGGAGGCTGAGGTGAGTGGATTGCCTGAACCCGAGGGTTCGATACCCGCCTGGACAAGTGAGACCTCATCTTTACAATAAATCAAAAAAATTAGCCGGGCGTGGTAGCGCGCGCCTGTAGTTCCAGCTACTTGGAAGGCTGAGGAGGCAGGATCGCCGGAGCCCAGGGGGTCGAGGCTGCGGTGGCCGGAAGCGACTGCTGCACTCCAGTCTGGGTGACAGAGTGAGACTCCAACTCAAAACAAAACAAAAAAAAAACGGTAGTCAATGTCTTGGGAAAAGGAGGCACACCCCATCAACAAGAGTACCTGCACAATGAATATTTCTATACCTAACCCTTAACTGTACCCCACAACTTTAAAATAAAAAACATATATTAAAAAAAAAGATTAAAACACATAGTAGAGAAGTGGACAAAAAAGTGGAAGTATAAAAATTTTGTAGATATTAGAATCTATGTAAAATAAATAGATATTTAGAATTAAAAATAAAATATCTAAAATTAAGTAATTTAGTGATGAGTTTTGCCATCCATTGGACATAAGAGAACACTAAATTATTCAACAAGTAAATAAATCTGTAGAAAATATTTAAAAGAAAGCACAGAGAAAAAAATCTTTAATTAACTTTAAAAATCAACAACACATAGCATGTGAGATGTGTTGTAGTCCAAATTTCTAAAGTAGGTAAAATTAGAAATGCAGAGGTATTAAAAAAAATGAGACAGAATAACCATTTGAAAATATAATGGCTAAGGATTTTCCCCAAATTATTAAAGACATTAAGTCATAACTTCAAGAATTTCAATAAACCAAAAATGCATAAAGAAAATTACACTAACATACATAACAGTCATATTTCTCAAAGACAAATCAAATTATAATATCAGACTAGCCCACTGTCTTTAAAAAAACAAAAATAACATAGCTTATGTTTATCAAAAAGGCTCTGTAAGTCAAAGTAAAAGGTATAATAACATTAAGTGCAAAATAAATTAAAAATCTAGAAATTTTAAATTACATAATAAGAAAACAGAGTGTCAAAAATGTATATGAAATAAAATTTTCAGGAAAAAAACTGATAAAATTGTCAATTGGAAGACAGGAAGTACAAAAATGGCAAAGAAAATTCTTAAGTCCAATAGAATATAATCACAGGTGAAAGCAAAAACTAAATTAAAAAAGTGAGCTCTTTCCAGATAAATGTGTGAAGGAATGAAGTTTAAAACAGCAACAATAATAACATCTTTTTATTTTATTTTATTTATTTTTTTTGATTTGGAGTCTCACTCTGTTACCCAGGCTGGAGTGCAGTGGCCGCTCCCAGCCACCGCAGCCTCGACCTGCTGGGCTCCGGTGATCCTTCCGCCTCAGTCTTCCAAGCAGCTGGAACTACAGGCACGCGCTACCACGCCCGGCTAATTTTTTGATTTATTGTAGAGATGAGGTCTCGCTTGCCCAGGCGGGTCTCGAACCCGCGGGCTCAGGCAATCCACTCACCTCAGCCTCCCAAGGCGAGGGATTACAAGCTGAGCCACCGAGCCCGGCTATTAACATCTTATTTTAAAGTTTGCAAATAAAACATGTGGCAACAAAAAATAGAAAAGTGACACAATGGAGGTGGATGGTTTTATGTTCTTACATAGTTCAGAAATAGTAAAATTAAGTAGTAAAAGTCAGAGACCATCAAACATGTTACAGGATCTGCTGTAGAACCTATGTTAATGGTCTGCCAGAAGAGTATGGATGAGCAGGACCCTCCTCTAGGTCTTGAGCAGGCAAAACTGGTCAGATGAGAAGGGATAGTGTCAAGATTCAGGGATGTTTTAGGACCGGCTGTGGAACTGAAGTCAGGAAACCCGTACTGGTAGCAAAGATGGGTGAGTCTCTCAGCAATTTTCTGTGGGGAACCTGGTCACAGTTGAGAGAGGCTGCAGCTGAGATTCATGGCCATTCATTATCTTCTATAGGCTGAAGTCAGCAAGTTTATCTCAGGGAAACGGATGTGCATGTCTATCCAAAAGGTTGTGTGGATGCAGGACTGATCTCAGATTGTAGCTGAGACCAGCTAAAGCCAAGTTAAAGGGTTTTTTTCGTGGGACACACAAAGACCACTGTTGATAGGCCTATCTCCTGAGCACTAGTGGGTGTCCCCTGCTGGACCCTTTAGTAGATATCTTTGGTAGTGTAACCAAAGGCAAATGGGACTGAAGACAAGTGTACAGGGTTATGGGGCTATTTTCATGTCTGGAAATAGATTCCCTGACAGTGAGTCTGCCATTTGGGTGCAAATGCATCCTTTAAAGCAATCCTCCTAGATTTTGTACTCCTCTGGGGTTTTACAAACTTCTCCCTGAATCCTGAGGCTCCCACTAAGGTACTTTAATCCATGGATGACTGAAAATTTTTTGTTGCCTTAGGGGGATATAAATGGGGGACCTCGTATTATAACAACTTGCTGAGTTTACCTCCTAGGTGAG
The DNA here is from genome assembly GCA_963574415.1 of Tarsius wallacei. NCBI lineage: Eukaryota > Metazoa > Chordata > Mammalia > Primates > Tarsiidae > Tarsius > Tarsius wallacei. The sequence continues at coordinate 4,983 of CAUYQG010184969.1, forward strand.
ATTTCAAAATTACTTTATTTTCCATGCAAGTTTGACTTGGTTCTTTGTCATTTGCAATTAAATATTCCTATTAAAATAGTGATAATTTTTAATGGTGGAGGATGGATGAATGAATGTAGCATATAGTGAATATTTATTTAATATTGTACCATTGATTAATGTTTTATCATTCCAGATATATTTATTTTTATCAAGAGAAATTTAAAGATTAAATAATTTCTTTAAAACATTAATTGCAGGAATTTAAGAACTATTGCAGATAAATCAGGACTATAACTTTAGCAAAAATGGTGTTTGTGCCACCTACAGTAAGTTAAAACAGAGAAATAATTAGTGATGAATATTAGCAAATTCATGTTGACAGTGTTATCATAAGTTTTAGAGCTCCTTCTGTCATAATAGTGTGACATAATAAGGATATGGAGGAAAGACATTTGTAACACCTAACATCCAACAATCTAGTCGACAAGTGGTTTTTAAACAGCTAAGACACTCTTAAGTCAAGTTGGCAATGGTTTTGATTGAGATGGAAAAAAATTAACTATATATGTGGTAACTCTCCTCCATGTCTTGTATAATATAAAAACAATTTCTCAGAGGCACTTATATAAGAACAAACTAAATGACATATGTAAGGCCATTTTTACAGGTGCCCAAAGTATCCTATATTTTGTAGGTGTGTAATGAAATAAACTGATTTCAAAATAGCCCTTACGTGAGAATTTCCTGTTCAAACCTTAAGTGACAGACTGAGATGAAAAATCTACTTTTTCCACTCTTGCCTCACTCTGAGCCTTCACAGGGCAGTCTGTGAAGAAAGCATATATTGTTTGTTCTTGTTCTGAATTTATGCCTTTAAATTTCACCTTTTATTACTCAGCCTCTCCAGTAAAGGATGCATGACTTTCTGAAGACAGAAGGTATGTGTTGCTACTTTTCCTCTCTCTACTAGCTTGCCTCATTTAGTGGGAGGTTATACGTGCTAGATGTGATGCAATGAAGCTACAGTTATAATACAATAACATCAAAATGTAGCATTGATATTTTTATTCAAATAATTCAGGATAGAGACCTGAAATATATTGGAGGAATTCTTAAAGTTTTCAAATTACTGTCAGTGTAGGGCTAGTTAAATGTATTCCCACATATTTGGATTTGTTAGTCAATATAATGTAAGTTAAACTTATAAATATCATAACTATTAATTAATTTTGGATTTTGTAATCAGTACATTGCATATCTTTGAATAACATAGCATTTATATTTAGGTTAGCCATTATTTCTTAGATTATTAAAATGAATTAATTAAAGCCAAATGCAGTATCCTCAGACACTTATGCAGATTAAATAAATGCAATTTTTATTTTTAATAAAAATAAAGATGAAGTAGATTACATAACATACTAATGTTACTAAGAAATAATCAAAATACTTTATAAGAGTTGATCAAAATATTGTAGAAAGATGTACCACACTTGTGTAAGAGGTTTGTCTAATGACATATTTTCTATGCATTAACTGACATAAATCAAAAACAATAAAATAGTAATTGTGATACAAATAAAAATTTAAATAATGGACATTTATTGAAAGCATTAACTGCCAAGTTTAGTGGTAAATGTTTTACATGCAGTTCATATAAGAATACATGTAAAAAATTTGTCCCCAATACTCATTTCTGATTAATAAGCTAGGTTATTAGATATTGAATAACTTTTTAAAGGATACACATTATAAGTTTCAAAGTTTACTAAATTATTAAATTACATTATCTGAATTATTACAAATACACAATTAAAAGGACTTTGACTCACTTTGGCAATCACAGAATACTTATCTCCAATTAAAGCAAAATTGTTCTTACATGAATGATCTACATATTTATTTACTATTTTATGGCTTTATATTTTAGCCAGGAAGTAGTCAATATGTCTATGAAATAAGTATTTTAAAAAATTTAGTAGTGTCTCTAATACTGTCATGCATTAGCTTATTATGTCATGTAACAGTTTCCAACATAAAAATTGTTATATTTTAAAATAATTTCTCAGAACTCATCAGCCACTCAAAAAATGTTTGATAATTCTTTATGCATTTCAATAAATGAGTATAAGTTATTAAATAAAAAATAATTTAGTAAAATAACCAATATATATGTCAACATTCATGCTCTCCTTGTACAGACCAGTCTTAACAAACATTAAATTTCAAAATTACCATAAAAACAAGGCATAGGTTTTACTGATCTTAATTTTTAATACAGTTATAGTCATGTATTGATATTAAAATCAAACTTTAATTTGATTGAATAAAAAAATATATTTTTATCCAAAACCTCCTTTATTTTTTACTAATTTATTGCTTTTCATTGCACTAGCCATAGTATTTTGTCAAATGTATAAACCTTTTCTTTTAAAATAAATGCTTTTCTACAAGAAACTTGTTTAAGCTCTAAGGAAATTAGAACAATAACCTTAGGTTCTTCAATTCAAAATGAGTATCAGTACTTACTGTCCATTTTGCTCACTTTGACTGAACTAAGGATCTTGTCATTGCAAATCATTTATTAACTTCTTAAACGTTGTTATTATAGAGTATAGTTCCTGATTTCACACAGCTACAAAGATGGATAATCAAAGAGTAATCTACTCAGAACTGAATTTGTCCTCAAATCCAAAGAGGCAACAAAGAAAACCTAAGGGCAATCTAAGTTCCATTTTAGTAACTGAACAGGAAATAACCTATGCAGAATTAAACCTTCAAAATGCTTCTCAGAATTTTCAAGACGATGACAAAACTTCCCACTGCAAAGGTAAAGCATTGAATGGATCCTCAACATAACTGCCCAGTATGTGCAGCTTGGGTCCAGAGGTGTGGGGAAGGAGCAAGGAGGGTTAACATAGTTTTTATTTGTGAAGATCAGAGTTCCAAGATGAGTTATGATACTTTAATATGAAATAAGAAGACTAATTTTACCCAGACATTATTGAAATATGTAGTCTTTGCCCAGCAAGTCATGGAAAATATTATTTACTTAAAATGCAATGGTATATCCTCCTAATATGATTATTATCTGGTATGTGGGTTGAGATCTGAGTTTACCTATATGAGGCTTATACCTGTGGGTTTTCTTGTATACAAATCTTCTATACTATTGTCTCCATCTTTTCTTTCTCTGTGTTTTCATTTCTCTTTCTGCAGATTTATTATCACCTCCAGAGAAGCTCATTGCTGCAATCCTGGGAATCATCTGTCTTGCCTTAATTGTGACCGTGATAGCAAGAGTTATTATTCTTTGTAAGTATGTTTTGGAAGAATAAAAGACAAGCTTTTCACCATAATGACTAGAAATTCCTCTAAAAATTTTATAATATCAGGGAATGGAATTTTCATTTTAACGAGTGTTTTTGAACTAAACATGAAATGGTTATTCTGAATTTGTTAAAAGTATAAATTAAAGAATGATTATAAAGTATTTGCCTTGAAATATATTTATATGTTCAGATTTTAAACTCTGAAAGCATTTTCTAAAAACTAAAACCCTTACTGAGAAATAGAAATTAATTTTTGAAAGTGGTTAAATAAATTACTGTATGAGACTTCGAAGTTAGATCTTTATGCTTTTAAAATGTTTTTCCATTGTCTTACTTACATTATATATTTTTTCTTTGTAAAATTATAAATTTTTCAAGATCTGAACAATATACTAAAATTCAAAAAAACTAAAATTAGTATGCCTTATCCATATACTAATTTTTATGAAGATTATTCTAATTTTTCTAGCTACTGCAACAAAGAAGCAGGCCAATTCTTTCCAAAATACAAGAACCCAGAAAGGTACCTAATGATTTCCAAAGTGCTGATAAATAATTGAGTTTATAATCTATAATGATCTTAGCGGTGCAAAAATAACCAGAGATTTATTAGTGGGAAAGTAAATTATAAAAATTAACAATAAATATTTGTAAATAAAAATTATAAGAAAATATTCCCTTTTCTCCATCAATAAATATAAATATTCATAATCACCATACCCTCTTCTTTGCTATTTTGTCACAAATTCCTACTGCTCTAATATCATAAGTGAGAAATAATTTTACTATTTGAAAGAAAAAGTACATCTGTTCAATGATTTCAAGATGTGTGTAAGATTAATTTTTGTCTGTTGGTTTTCTTTATGTGTGAACACAATTAGGGGACAAGAGTCTTCCCCTAATTGTACATGTATGTGTATGAGTAAGTACTTTTTTTGTATTATATGTACAAACCTGTGAGGATGCATAGACATAAGATAAATTGTGTGTGTGTGTGTGTGTGTGTGTATGTCAAACCATTGCTAATTTGTAACTTGTTTCAATTAAAAATATTCATATTGTTTCTATATAGGAACTCACAATCTTTCCCCAGCATATAATTGTAGCCGCTGTCCAGAGGAGTGGTTTACATACTTCAACAGTTGTTATTACATTGGAAATGAAATAAAAACTTGGGATGAGAGTGTGATGGCTTGTGCTTCTATGAATGCCAGACTGTTTTATATAGATAATGAAGAAGAAGTGGTAAGACTTTAATTGTTTTAAATACTTTATAAAAGGGTATTTAATCCAATAATGTATTTGTAGAAATAATCTATATGATTGTACCTATTTTGCTGAATTATGATCAACTTTGAAAATTTTATTGCTTAACTTAAAAATAGTTTATTTATATTTATACACTATCAGTGTACATTTAATTACTTTCAATTCTTGCTTTTCATAGAAAACCATGCTTCTATAAATGCTTTCATTTTAAAACAAATTTTGCTATTTAATTTTACTATCTAATTGTATAAAAATCCAAGTATATCATAATTGTGCAGACCAATTGCAAAGCGAATGGACACATGCAAAAAAAAAAAAAATGAAACAGAGTTTTCTAGCACCAAGAGCCTCATTCTTGTATATGTCTTCATTACAGCTGTCTCTTCCCCAAGCCAATACCCTATTTTTTAATATTATAAATACTGCTAGGTCAGGTGCTGGGAGACAGCAAGACTACTTTACTTTCTCTATTGGATGGGGATTTACGATTCCTAGCCACTCGGTTGATCCCTGATCCTCAGGTTTCAAACCATTTCAGCTTTCTATTTCCACCTTTTAGAGTTTTCCTTTGCTTGTGTCTTTCATTAGTTTTATATAGTTGGATCTAGTAGGGAATAGTACAGAGAAATGAGTATATACCGTCTGGTCTTGGAACTTTGGTATACAATCAAAATGAAAACATATAAAAATGGGAGTTTATCTGGTATAAAATAGTGTGGCACTTCAAGAAAACAATTAAAGGGGAGTTTTTAGCTTTTTGTCATTTATTTGTCCAATGGTAGCTTTTTAATTTTCTTCTAAACATCAAATTATGAGTAACGTTAAATTAATACGTTGATTTAGTCACAATATCTGGAGAAAGGAATGTACAGTCTGGAAACTTATTCAAATGTATGATGTGTGTCTTGTCAACATGGATAACAATCAAAGTATGTGAATCACAGTTTTTACTACTAACAAGAGGAAGAATAACATTATTAAGTTATGCATTTAAGAGTTCCTTTTAAATCAACATTATTCAAAATAAAATGTAAAAGTGGCCAGCAAACATACAAAAATACTCAACATCACTAATAATCAGAGAAATGCAAATGAATACAATGAGATGCCATCTTACACCAGTCAGAATTACTATCATTAAAAAGTAAAAAAAGAAAAAAAAAGTAACAGATGATTACAAGCATGTGGAGAAAAAATAACCTTAGATACTATTGGCAGGAATGTAAATTAGTACAATATCTGTGGGAAACAATTTGGAGATTTTTCAAAAAATTGAAAACAGTTACCATTTAATCCAGTCTACCCACTACTGGATATCTACACAAATGAAAGCAAATTATATACAAAAGATACATGCAGTATATATTTACTGCAGCATTATTCACAGTAGCAAAGATATGGAAGCAATTCACCAACAAATGATTGGATAAAGACAATGTGATACATATGTGTGAGGTCTGACAATTAGATTCATGAATCATCCTGGAAAAGTGCTACATAACTCATTGCTGAATATCACTATGGTCACCTTCCGAGTACTCCCCTTTGGAAGCTATGCACAAATGCCAGTGCCTAGTCCATCTATCAAAGCAATTTTGGAACTCTTTTTCTGGAATGATAAACAGACCTGTTATCATTATTTGTTGAGGTATGATAATTAAGGTTGCAAACTTGTCACCATGCACTTATGTTGGCAGCACTGTACAAATAACTGTATTGGAATATCCTCCCTACTCACCTTATCTGACCCCCAATGACCTTTTTCTTTACTCACAAAAAAAGGAAATATTGAAAAAAAGACACTTGATGATGTTCAGAACGTCAAAGTTATTATAATACACACACACACAAACATACACACACACCCTAAGGAATGCTACATGACCATAAAAAAGAAACCATCCTTTGTAGCAAAAGGAATAGAACTAAAGGTTATTATTTTAAGTAAAATATTTCAGAAACAGAAAGTCCTATCTACATGTTTTCGTATGTAAGTGGGTACAGATGGACATAAAGAGTGAAGTAACAGACACTGAAAACACTGAAAGGTGGGACAGTTGGAGGGGGATGAGGTATAAGAAATTATTTAATGGGTAGAATATACACTATTTAGATGATAGTTGCACATCAAGCCTGGACTTCACCACCAGGCGATATATACATGTAATAGAAATGCTCTTATACCCCTTGAATTTGTAAAAATAAAAAAAAAAAGGTTCAGTCAAAAAGATACCTGTGCACGCATGTTTACTGCAGCACTATTCACAATAGCAAAAACATGGAGTCAACTGTGTTACCCATTGAAAGTGGACTGTATTAAAAAAATGTGGTACATATACAGGATGGAATATTATGCAGCCACAAAGAAGAACAAAATTATGGACTTCACAGCAACTCAGATGGATTTAGAGTCTATTATGTTCAATGAACTATCACAGACACAAAGAACTGAGTACCTCATGTTCTCACTCATAAGTGGACCCTGCACATTTATCATAATACTTCATGAAAGAGATTGTCAGTAGCAGGTCACTGCCAGGGGATGGAGGGAGGATGGTCACATAACATTAATAAGGCTTCCTAATCCCAAACCAAAGTGAGGACCAATGGAGAGGCACAAACTTAACCTGTACCATGAAGTCCACTTATGTACCTAACCCTGAATTGTATCCCACATCTTCAAAAGAAAAACAATTAGGCACTACAAAAACTGCTTTTTACTTTAATATATAGTTTAATATATTCATTGTTTAAAATTAAGAATTTTAAGAAAAAATACACTATACTTTTAAAAATTAATAAACTCAATTATGAGCATTTGAATTTTTTTTTAAATTTTCTGTTAGAAATTTCTGGCCTCCCTGGTATCGGAAGCATGGATTGAAGTCTCCCGTAGCAGCAGCGATAGTCCATGGATGTCAAATGGCTCAACATTCAAACTTAAGTAAGTTTTTTTCTTAAATGGTTCTATATAGAGTAAAATGTATAAAAGGAGAAATTCAAAGAATAATATGAATAAGTTTGGTTGGTTTATAGATATGAAGAAAGATTTTGAAAGTTAGTACCGTGTTTATATAAATATTAAATAATGGACCACAGTAGACATCCTTATTATAATATCACTTTCTGTGGTTTCAGTTACTCAAAATCAACCTCAGTCAAAAATATTAGAAGAAAAATTGTGGAAAAGAAAACAATTCCTGAGTTTTAAATTATGCTTTTTCTGACTAGCATGTTCAAATCTTTTGTAGTATTGATCTGTCCTATCTGAAACATGAATCTTGCTTTGTCTACAGTATATACCACCTGTCTGCCAATCACTTTGTGATCATCTAGTTATGAGATCCACTGTCATTGTAGTGCCTGTGTTCATCACTCTTAGTTTACTTAAAGAGGGCCTCAAATCCAACACTAGTGATGTAAGCATATTGTTATCATTATTGTGCTATATTATTGAATGTTGTCAATCTTTCGTGCCTAATTTATAAAGAAACTTTACTATAAGTGTGTATGTATATATGCATAGGAAAAACATTGTATTTGCTAGTATAGGAATTGGCACTATTCATGGTTTCAGACATCCACTGGGGTTAATGTCTCCCCCAAGGATAAAAGGAAATTACGGTGTTCAGTTTTGTTTAATAATAAGCTATTACTAATGTTATTTGAGAAATACCATTATCTGTTTTCAGGATATTCTTTTCTTGTGATACATGAAAAATTGTCTTGTTTCATAGATTATCCTGCCAAAGGATAATAAAATTATGGCTTTTGTCCATTACAGCATAACAGACTTACTTTCTGCTCAACGGAACTGTGCAAAGTTACACGTCCATGCATATGAGGCAGACAAATGTGGATCTTCACACATGTATATTTGTAAGCATAAGCTTTAGAATTCAACCTCAGTTTTTGACTGAGGTTGACTGTCAGGTAATTTTATATTTCATTAAATGGAAAAATACTTTGCATAAAGTCTAAAGATGAATTATGGTGTTTGTTTCAATAATGAAAATAAATTTCAAAATTAGTTACTGAAGTATAATATACACACCACCAATACAGATGTCACTGCTTTTGTGTTTGGCTGTTTTTCCTGAACATTACATTTGTGACATTCAACCTTTCTAAAAGTTATACATTATTTGAATCTGTTTGTATGAAATATCAAGAATAGGCAAATCCATAGAGAAAGAAAGTAGAATAGTGGTTGCCAAAGGCTTAGGGGAAGTTGGAACAGAAAGTGACTGAAAATTGCTGCAGTGTTTCTTTTTGATAGGGGTGTTGGGTTTAACTCTGTAGATACATTAAACATTTTAAGTGGATGAAATTGATACTATGTATATGACACTTCAATAAAGCTGTTTTATTTAAAACAAAACAAATCCCTCAATCTTTTTGTAGTTTATAAGTGTGATAATTGGGTTGCACATGTATGTGTGAGATGTACCTTCCTAATTTTATTATGACATAAGCACATTACCCATCCAGCGCGAAATAAATAATGACACTAATGCAAACTCTCCTGGGATTACAATTGGAACTGCATTTAATCTCTAACATAATTTTTAAAGATTAAGGCTCTTTACAATGTCAGGCTGTGATCCTCAATATCAGGCTGTGATCCTCAATAGATTAAATTTTCTTTAATTTCTCTCTATCATATTTTTGTATTTTTCAGTTTTGAAGTCATAGATAAATATAGATATTTCCCATTTTTGTTTTTGTAAATTACATCTTTATTTCAAAATTTATTTTAGATATTTTTGTGGCTATAGCTAAAAATAAAATTGAAGTTTGCAAGTTGATCTTATATTCAGTTGCTTCATAGGTTTTATGTATTAAATCTATAATCTCAAGTATAGATTTTTTTCACTTTCCATATAATCAACTATTATATATGTAAATCATCACATTTTTATTTTCTCTCTTTATATATGATTTTCTTTCTTTATATATGATATTCTTTCTTTATTTTCTCTCTTTATATATGATTTTCTTTCTTTATATATTTTCACTGCCTATGGGTTTGTTTCTAATGTTAAATAGAAGATATAATAAAAATGCCATGTGTATAATATACATGATTTCCTATTTAGTTAAAATATTTCATTTATGGTTAGATATTTTATTGTAATTTTTTCATGTTGAAGCAATTTTATAATATTCTTATTTTTCTAGTAGATGTTATCGATTGATGTTGCATTTCTATTATTGTTATCAATGAAACGCTTTTGCTATCAAAGCTGTATTGAGAAGCATTCCTTTTTTTTTTTGATAACCTAGAGCCTTTGTGTAAAAGTAGTTTAGTTTTGAAATGTTATTACTTAGTAGTGATGCCATTTGAGTTTCTAGAGTATTCTTGCAGAAAAGTTTTTCTAACAAACTCAACTTCTTTAATACATGTAGGGTGTACAAAGTTTCTGTTTGTTGTCTTGCATTTTGATAACTTGTATTTGTTAGAAAAAAAATTATATGGATATTAAAATGTATACAGAATATGGCTTTATTATGCATTTAATATTTGTAAAATCCATATTTGTTTCTTATGTTTAATACAGAAATAAAATATCTGTGCCTTCTCTGATTTTTCTCTTCAATATTCTTTTGTCACATTTTTATACCTTTTTTATTTTATTTTATTTATTATTTATTTTAACAATATGGGGTAGAACTCAGGGTAAGATACATATGTGAAAATACTTTTGCCTGTTTACATGCCCGCTGTAATTTTGTTCTATTTTATTATTTTATACTAATTATATTTTCTTTCTACTACTTTGCTTTAATGTCAGTAAATGTAAGATTTCCCATTTTAAATTTCTTTGATGAATTCTCAGATGATTCAATTTCTGCTTTTGTCATTTCTAGTGCATACATTTAAGACAATCCGTTTTTTCACAAGAAAGACTTTATTTTTCTTGTGATTCATATATAATTTTGAATATTTATTGTGGTGTTTTTGGAGCCCTTACATTATTTATAGATATATTACTGAATTAAAAGCTATATGGGTTATTGAATTTTGGATTGACTTCTATTTTAAATAAACTGTAGTCAGAAGATTTCTTGTGAAGATAGAAGTGCTCTGTGTCTGTGTTTCTCTTTTTTTTTTGAGTTGAAGTCTCACTCTATCTCCCAGACTGGAGTGCAGTGGCCACTCCCAGCCACTGCAGCCTCAACCTGCTGGGCTCCGGCAATTCTTCCGCCTCAGCCTTCCAAGTAGCTGGAACTACAGGCGTACGCTACCTCGCCCGGCTAATTTTTGATTTATGGTAGAGATGAGGTCTTGCCAAGTTGTCCAGGAGGGTCTCGAACCCGCAGATTCAGGCAGTCCACTCACCTCGGCCTCCCAAAGCATGGGATTACAGGCTGAGCCACCGAGCCCGGCTCTATGTCTGTTTTCAAATGTGGATATGTGACAGTGGGAATAAGTTAAAAGTTACTTATTTTAATTAATTAATATTAAATTTGAGTAACTGCATTTCAAGTGTTCAACGACAAAACTTGGCAGGTAGTAGTACTGCATTGAAAGTTCAGCACTATATTTTTATATTAATATGCTTGGCAATATGAGATTATAGTGTACTTTTGGAACATTTTCATGTGAACTTAAAAATATAAATATTTGGTATTTGAATAGAGAGTATATATGAGTCTCCATATGTGTGTTGGTTAATTTTTTTTACTTTAAATCTTCTATAGGCTCACTGCAATATCTGTGTTTTAAGCAACAAGAGAAAAGTGTTAAATCTCTATTTTTGATTATTTGCTTATGTACTTCTTTCAATTCTATGCTGAACTTGTATTACGAAATGCACATATAATATTTTTAAAATAGTGCCAATGGTTCAGTAATGAATATATTTTTAAGAAGCATATATCATTATTTTCAATAATGTTTTTCCCTTATATTATGACAGGACATTAACTACAGCATTTTAACAAGTTTGTGTTGCATGGTATATATTTTCATGTCTTTATTTAAATTTTTCTTTATGCTTATATTAAAGGAGTGTCTCATTAAGAAAACAAATGGTTATTTTAATATAAACACTCTTTGTATTGAAAGATTGCTTAATTTTATATAAAATTTATTCAAATTTTAAATATATTTATTCTTATGCATTTTATTTGTATGCAAATACATTATTAGCTATAATTAGTTAAAATAATGAAATCATTCATTTGATTTGATCATTATTAGGTTTTTTAATTCATTTCATAATATTTTATTGTTTACATTTTATATATATTTGCTAATTTAATATGCTTTGAATATTCTTTTATTAATATTGTACATTTTGTTTTGTTTTGTTTTGTTTTGTTTTGAGTTGGAGTCTCACTCTGTCGCCCAGATTGGAGTGCAGTGGCCGCTCCCAGCCACCGCAGCCTCGACCTGCTGGGCTCTGGCGATCCTTCCGCCTCAGCCTTCCAAGTAGCTGGAACTACAGGCGCGCACTACCACGCCCGGCTAATTTTTTGATTTATTGTAGAGATGAGGTCGCGCTTGCCCAGGCGGG
>CAUYQG010184970.1:0-12239 GCA_963574415.1 Tarsius wallacei
CTCAGCCTTCCAAGTAGCTGGAACTACAGGCGTGCGCTACCACGCCCGGCTGATTTTTTGATTTATTGTACAGATGAGGTCTCGCTTGCCCAGGCGGGTCTCGAACCCGCGGGCTCAGGCAATCCACTCACCTCAGCCTCCCAAAGGCGCGGGATTACAGGCCGAGCCACCGAGCCCGGCTGAAATCACTTTTAAGTAGTATAAAAGTATGAAGTCAAGAGTAATAAAAATAACAACAGCTCTTTGTTAATGGATATATGATATATAAAAGATATAAATTGTGAAATCAATATCATTAGATGTTGGGGAAGAAGTGAGAGTTTTTGTATGTGGTTGAAGGAAGATGTTATTAGCTTAACATAAAATGTTATAAAATGATTTATGTAAGCCTCATGGTAACCAAATAGAAAAAAATCTGAAGTGAGTACACAAAATATAAGGGGAAAGAAACGCCACGTCAAAAATTATCAAATCAAAAAGGAAGACAGCAAGAGAAAAATGACAAAAAATCCTCACAAAACAGAAAACAGTTAACAAAATGGCAATAGTAAGTTTCACCTATCAAAAATTACTTTAAATGTAAATGGATTAAATTCTTTTTTTTTTTTTTTTTTTTTTGAGTCGGAGTCTCACTCTGTCGCCCAGAGTGGCGCCTGCAGTGGCTGCTCCCGGCCACCGCAGGCTCGACCTGCTGGACTCTGGCAATCCTCTTCGCCTCAGGCTTCCAAGTAGCTGGAACTACAGGCACGCACTACCACGCCCGGCTAATTTTTTGATTTATTGTAGAGATGAGGTCTCACTTGCCCAGGCGGGTCTGAAACCTGTGGGCTCAGGCAATCCACTCACCTCAGCCTCCCAAGGCGCGGGATTACAGGCTGAGCCACCGAGCCCAGCTGATTAAATTCTTCAATCAAAAGACTTGAAGTGACTAAATGGGTTTTACAATAAAAAGATCCAGCTAAAAGTTGCCTACAAGAGATACATTTTAGCTTTAAGGATATACATAGAATTAAAGTGAAGGACTAGAGAAAGGTATTCCATGCAAATGGGAAACAAGGAAGAACTTAGGTGGCTATATTTATACGAGACAAAATAGAATTTAAGTCAAAAACTATCACAAGAGACAAAAAAGTCATTATATAATGTAAAGTGGTCAATTTATCAAGAGGATGCAAGAACTGTATATAGATACAACATCAGAGCATCCAAATATATAAAGTAAATATTAAGAAATATAAGGGGAGAAATAGAAATACAATAATAGTAGGGGACTTTAACACTCCACTTTCAATAATAGATAAATCATCCAGACAGAAAAAAATCAATAAGAAAAACAGCAGACTTGAACAACACTGTAGACAGAATGAATCTAACATATATAGAACATTTCATCCAATAGCATCAGAATACTCATTCTTTTAAAGCACACTTGGAACATTCTCCAGGAAAGATTATATGGAAGGCCACAAGACAAGTCCTAATGTATTCAGGAAGACTGAAATTATATCAATTATATTTTCTGATGCAATACTATGAAAAACTAGAACTCAAAACAGGAGAAAAATTGAAAAACTCACAAATATGTGAAAATTAACAACACACTCTTGATCAATGAGTCAAAGAAAAAATTAAAAGAGAAAGGAAAAAAATCTGGATATGAATGAAAATGGAAACACAACATATCAAAACTTGAGATGCAGCAAAAACAGCTCTAAGAAGGAAGTTTATAATGACCAACACCCGCTTTAAGAAACTACATCTCAGGTCAGACTTGGTGGCACAGCCTGTAATCCCAGCACTTTGAGAGGCCAAGGCGAATGGATTGCCTGAGCCTGCGGGTTCGAGACCCACCTGGGCAACTTGGCGAGACCTCATCTCTACAATAAATCAAAAATTAGCCAGGCATGGTAGCGCGTGCCTGTAGTTCCAGCTACTTGGAAGGCTGAGGCAGGAGGATCACCGGAGCCCAGCAGGTCGAGGCTGCGGTGGATTGGAGCATGCCACTGCACTCCAGTCTAGGCGACAGAGTGAGACTCCTACTCAAAAAAAAAAAAAAAAAAAAAATCCCTAGGCCGGGCTCGGTGGCTCAGCCTGTAATCCTGTGCTTTGGAAGGCCGAGGTGAGTGAATTGCCTGAGCCCACAGGTTCGAGACCCGCCTGGGCAACTTGGCGAGACCTCATCTATACAATAAATCAAAAAAATTAGCCAAGTGTGGTAGTGCATGCCTGTAGTTCCAGTTACTTGGAAGGCGGAGGTGGAAGGATCACCAGAGCCCAGCAGGCCGAGGTTGCGGTGGCCAGGAGTGGCCACTGAACTCCAGTCTGGGCAACTGAGTGAGAATCCAACTCAAAACAACAACAACAAAAAAAGAAGCTACATCTCAAATAAACAACCTAAATTTATACCTCAAGGAATTAGAGAAAGAGGAATAAACTAAGCCCAAAGTCAGCAGAAGGAAGGAAATAATAAAAATCAGAGCAGAAATAAATAAAATAGAGAGTAGGAAAATAATATATAGAAGACATCAAGAAAACTAAGAGTTGGTTTTTTGAAAAGATAGACAAAATTAACAATTTATGATTTGGAAAAGTTAATATTGCTAAAATGTCCATGCAACCCAAAGCTATCTATAGATTCATTTCAATTTCCATCAAAATTGAAACAGTGTGGTATTGGCATAAAAGCAGACACACAGATCAATGTAACAGAATAGAGAGCCTAGAGATAAATCCATGCATTTATCCATGCAATGATCTTCAACAAAGTTGCAAAAAATACACAATGGGGAAAGGACAGTTCTTCAATAAATAGTGTTGGGACAGCTGTATATCTATATGCAGAAGAATCAAATTGGATCCTCATCTCACACCATATACAGAAATCAACTCAAGATGGGTTAAAGATTTAAACATAAGACCTGAAACTGTAAAACTACTAGAAGAAAACAGGAAAAACACTTCTTGACACTGGCCTGGGCAAGGAAGTTTTGCATATGATGCCAAGAGCACAAGCAACAAAAGCAAAAATAGACAAATGGGATTGTATCAAACTAAAAAGCTTTGTCACAGCAAAGGAAACAATTAACAGAATGAACAGACAAGCTGTGGAAAGGGAGAAAATATTTTCAAACCTTACATGATAAGGGATTAATATCTAAAATATATAAGGAATGCAAACAGGTCAACAGCAAGAAAACAAATAACTTGATTTTAGAATGAGCAAAGTGCCCAACGATGTTTCTCAATAGAAGACATACAAATGACCAACTGGTATATGAAAAAATGTTCAACATCACTAATCATGAGGGAAATGCAAATTAAAACCACAATGAAATATCATCTCACACTTGTTAGAATGAATTTTATATATATTTGAGATACCATTTATAAATAACTTAATACACAACATCACAGCTAAAAAGAGTTGGTATAACCACATATGACACATCTAACATGTGTGTTGAGTTAATTTTCTAGGAATAGTAGTATGCCATGAGAAAATATTTATTACTTCCCCTTTTACGTATGTAGGGATCAAATGAACACCCACCAGCCTAACTCTTCTGTAGAGAGGTTTTTAAAAATCTGCTAGTTGGGTCCTCATTTTAGAGATTTTCAGTTTGGGGGGTATATGCATAATTACTTAGGAATAATTACATTAAAAAAATATACAACAGAATAGTTAAAATTAAATATTAAACTATTAGAAATCATGTAAAATTTTAAAAGGAGAACAACTTAACCTATGAGTCACCTAGCAAATGATATAATGATATTCAAAATATTATGAAGATGAACAGATAATTTGACAATTAAAACGTAATTGATCAGATTGCCACTTCTGGGACAATGAAGTAGGAGTCCTTATTCCTTCTGGTAGGAAAGAAAAACATGGGCATTATATTTAAAACAAACAAGACTGAAAAGTGGAGAAAAAAAGGCAGACCAGCTAGGATCCTCAAGACTTTACAAACAACACCAACATAGTAGAAATTTCCCTTGGTTTTCTTTTTGCAGCATAACCCCAGTTTGGAGCTGAAGAAGCTGGCAATCCAGTACACCAAAGGACACAGAACAAAAAAGACTACTCTGTCTAGCCAAAGACTACTCTTTCCAACCTAGAAAACATGGAACACTTTTAGACACTAATAGCTCTATTACAGCCAAACAACACAGAATAAAACAGATCTACCCATGAAAAGGTGGAGAAAGTAACCTAGACTCCCAACCTCTTAAGGCTGTAACCATGTATCTCAACACTCCCACCAGGCTGCTATCGAGAAGGCCAAGCAGGAAACCAAGACTGCCATCCCCACCAACTGGTTACAAGTTCCCCTCTGCAGCAGTGTCAGTGAAGGCTACACGGGAAACCAAGACTTGTACCTCCACCTGGCAGTAACAAGACACCAACCCTCTCCCCACTAAGCTAGTGTCAGAGCAGGCCTAGTGGAGATTCTGAACTTTCATCATTGCCCAGTGGTAACAAGACCACCCCCATATACCACATTGCCAGTGGATACCACATGGAAAGCTAGGACTTCCACCCCTACCCAGAACTATCAAAGTGTTCCCCACACATCTTAGGTATCAATGGAGGTCAAATGGGAACTATGACTCCTACCTCTACCTGGTAGTAAGAAGATGTCCACCCCCTGATCTTGCCCCCTCCACAGTAGTGTCAGAGAAGCCAGAGATGCTCCAGACTCTCATAACATATTACAAAAATGTACAGGTTTCAACTGAATGTCACTTATCATAGCAAGAAACAGGAAGATGCCAAACTGAATAAGGCAATCAATAAATTCCAAAATCAGGATGTTAGAGATGATAGAATTAGTGAAAAATGATTTTGAGGTATTCATCATAAAAAAGCTTTAACAATCAATTATGAACAAACTTAAAACAAAAAAAAAATTAAAGTCTCAGCAAATAAATAGAAGATATAAAGAATCAAATGTAAATTTTATAACTGAAAAATACAATAACTGAAATAAAATGTTCAGTGGATGAGCCCATCAGCAGAATGGAAAGAACAGAGGAAATAATGAGTGAACTAGAAGACAGAACAATAGAAATTATCCCATCTGAATAACAGAGAGCAAATACACTGAAAAAGAAAAGTGAATAGCACTTCAGGGACTTATAGGACTATAATAAAAATCCAACATTTGCAACATCAGAGTCCTGGAACGAAAGAAGAAAGAAAGTGAGGCTAAAAAAAATACTTGAAGAAATAATGACTAAAAGATCCCAAACTTGGGAAGACACAATAAACCTGCAGATTAAAGAGGCTGAGGAAACACCAAACAGGATAAACTCAAAGAAATTCATGCCAAGACACATCATGATAAAGTTACTGAAAACTAAAGATTAATAGAAAAAAAAGTCTTGAAAGCATCGATGAGAATTTCATTCCTTACCTATAGAAGAAAAAAATGTGATTGATAGCATCAGAAACCATGGAAGCCAGATAAAAGAGGCAAAGTATTGTTGAAAAACTGAAAGAAAAAAGTCAATCCAGAATCCTATAACCAGTGAAAAGATTTTTCAGGAATGTAAAGCAAAGCAAATTCTCTAAACAAAAAAGAAACAATAAAGGAAGAAATGTTGGAATAGCAGAAAGGAAAAAATAACAGAGGTAATTAGATAAATATAGGCAAAAACAATAGGCTTTCCTTCTCCTCTTGAGTTTTCTAATTTACATTTGACATTTGAAACACAAATCTCAATTATATTTTTTATTTTAGTTACTTCTGATGAATAACAAATTTGAAGAAATAAAAAGATAGAAAATACAAAAAAAGTCAATATTGTCTAATGTGGTTCTAGATGTAGATAAAGCAAATGAATAAGACAATTATAAAGAGGAGACAGTAAAGAGATGGAAAAGGAGACAAGGTTTTTATTCTTCACTTGAACTAATAAAATGAGGACACCAGTAAACTGTGATGTTAGGTACATACAATACCTAGGATAACGTCAACAATTTAGAAAAAGAAGAAGAAAGTCAGAGAAATCTCTCTACCCAGTCCTCACATTTACTGAACAAGACAGTGTGTATTGGCAGAGGGATGGACACACAAGTCAAGACATTTGACTTTTGACAAAGGTGCAAAAACTACTCAATGGAGCAACGATAGCCTTTTCAATAAATGAGGATGCAGCAGTAGGGCATCCACAGTCCAAAAAACGAGCTACAACCTAAAACTCACACCTTAACACCTCATACAAACTTCAAACAACTCAAAGTGGATCATAGACTTAACTATGAAATGTGAATGGAAAGCTATAAAACTTTTGGAAAACAAACATAGAAGAAATCTTTAGAATCTAGGGCTAGGTGAAGAGTTCTTAGCTTTGGCACCAAGAAGCACATTCCAAAACGAAAATTGATAAAGTACACCTCATAAAAATGCCGAACTTTGGCTTTGCAAAGGCCTGATTAGGAGGATGAAAGGACAAGCTACAGGCTAACAGAAAATACTTGCGAATCATGTATCTGACAAGCAACTTACATCTAGAACATAAAAAGAGCTCTCAAAACTCAACAGTAAAGAAGGAAACAATTCAGTTAGAAAAGATCAACAGGCTGGACACAGTGGCTTGTGCATGTAACCCAGTGCTCTGGAAGGCCTAGGTGGGAGGATCACTTGAGGCCAGGATTTCAAAACCAACCTGGGCAACACAGTGAGTCAGTCTCTCTCTCTGTCTCTGTCTCTCTCTCTCTCTCTCTACACACACATACACATAACACGAAATGAAGAGAGATAAGCCCATTACTTGCCATCTATACAGCATTGTGAAAAGATATTCAACATTAGCTATCAGGAAAAGACCAGCTACAACCACAATGTAATATGGGTAAAACAGAAAATAATGCTAAGCACCAAATGCTGACAGTGCAGAGAAACTGGCTCACATAGACAATGCTGGCAGGCATGTGCAAAGGCAGGGCCACTCCAGAAGAGGGTGTGACAGATTTTTACAAAACTAAAAATGCACTTATCATATGACCTTGGAGCACTACTAAGCAATCAAAAGGAAATAGCTATCAGTTCATGCAACAGTTAGGATGGATATCAGAAAAATATGCTGATTGGAAAACATCCATCTCATTTTCCATTTCTGTTTCATTTATATAACATTATTGAAATAACAAAATGGTAGGGTTCAAGGGATTCGTGGTTGCCTGGATTGAAAGGAAAGAATACTAAGAAAGGGTAGCACGTAAAAAGGAAACAACAAACAGCCCCATTACAATGTGGGCAAAAGATAAGAATAGACTGTTCTCAAAAGAAGACATACAAGCAGCCAACAGATACATGAAAAAATGTTCAGCTTCACTAGTCATTAAAGAAACGTAAATTAAAACCACACTGAGATACCACTTAACTCCAGTCAGAATGGCCATCACCAATAACTCAAAAAATAAAAGATGCTGGAGAAGATGGGGTAAAAAGGGAATACTTCTACACTGTTGGTGGGAGTGTAAACTAGTAAGGGCTCTGTAGAAAACAGTGTGGTGATTCCTAAAAGTTCTAAAAATCGACCTTCCATATGACCCTACAATCCACCTACTGGGAATATACACGGATGAAATCAAATCACTCTATAAAAAAGATACCTGAACACATATGTTTATCACAGGATTATTCACAATAGTGAGAACATGGAACCAACTGTGCTGCCCAACAAAAAATGACTGTAGTTAAAAAATGTGGTACATATACACGATGGAATATTATGCAGCCATAAAGAAGAACAAAATCATGAATATCGCAGCAACCTGGATGGGCTTAAAGTCTATACTACTGAGTGATCTTTCACAGAAACAAAGAATTGAGTATCACATGTTCTCACACATAAGTGGACCTTGAACAACTATCGTAATATTATAAGAAAAGGACTGACAGTAGCAGGAAACTGCGGGGCACGGGGGGGTAGGGAGGTAGGATTGGCAGTAGTAGAAAACTGCCTGGGGAAAGGGGGGCACACTCTATCAACAAGTGTATCTACACAATGCATATCTGTATACCTATTCCTGAAGGGTACACCACAGTTTTAAAATATAAAATTGAAAGGTGAATAAATAAAAATAAGTAAATAAAAAACAAAAACAAAAAAGAAAGAGTAGCACCAGGGATCCTTGTAGTGGAACTGCTCTGTACTTTGATGGTGGTCCATGGGTATACACATGAGATAAACTTGCACAGAACTAAACACACATACATTAGCAAGTGTAACTAAAACTAATGAAATCTGAGCAAGATCAATAGGTTGTGCCAATCACCTTTTCCTATTGGGGGATTGTACTAAAGTTATGAAATTTTTACCACTAGGAAAAATTTGGTGAGGGAAATATAGGACCTCTCGTATTACTTCTTACAACTGCAAGTGAATCTATAATTATCTCAAAACATAAAAGTTTAAAATTTTAAATTGTAATATGATGGTAGCTAAACACAAAGAGGAAGGCAGTAAAAATAAAATATATTACTAACTTTTAGTATGAATGAGGAATTCATCAGAAGGTTAAAGTGTTCCCCTTTGAATTGAATAATACAGGGATGCCCACTCTCACCAGTTCGACTCAACACAGTTCGGGAAGTCCTACCCAAAGCAATCAGGCAGGAGAAAGAAATCAGGAGTACCCAAATAGAAAAGAGGAAGTTAAGCTATCCCCCTTTGGGGACAATATGATTTTATTCCTAGAAAACCCTGGGGAGTCTGTCAAAAGCCTCCTCACACTGATAAACGACTATGGTAAAGTCTTGGGTTAATCAACTTTGCATATTTTTTTAATCTTCTGATATTTGGATGTATCATTTTCATATAAAATCATTAATGGGGTTAACACAAGATGAGCTTCAGAGTAAAGGAAAGGTTGGCCTAAGAAGAGGTGACTCCTACGTTCAGGCTTAACCATCTTTCTTCTCCTCAAGGCCAAGGGCCTTTTCAAATGAGTGCCATTTGAAAACTGAAGAGCTGTTTCTTGTGGAATGGTGTGATGTCATCAGCAAATTCCAACAACTGCCTCGGAATCTCAGAAGCCATTTAAACTCAAACACGTGACTACAGTCAGCATTGTCTTGACAGTGTCGTGAGACTGTGCTTCAGGTAGGTGTGAGCCCTTTGAGGCCTGGATCTCAAGGGCAATGAAGGTGCTTACTTGAATGGGCCTCAATCATTCCTATACTAGACTTGAGTCTTGGATCCTGAACCAAGCTCCTCTAAGCAGTCTCAGGGGAGTGGAAGGGATGGCCTCTGAGTTTCCAGATTAATGACATGGGGGGCAGCAGGAATAACGATACGGCTTGAATTTGAGGGGTGGATGTCAGGAGGGAATGTGGGCAGAGAAGAGAATAATGTAAGAATAGAGAAAGGAGAGTTGAGAGAAACGCAGACCCCAACGGAGAACTGGACCAGGCACGTTGCCTGAGAGCCTCAGGGAACCACAGGGCTGGTAGGAGGAGCAACAAGAGAGACTGCTACCAGTCAAGAGGAAGGCTCCTCAGATTGGGATAAAAAGTATCAGTCTTCTTGGGTGTTGAGTGCGGAGAACAAAGTCCTGCCCCAGTCAGCTTCAAGGGCCGTTTCAGGCAGGACCGGACTACACTGATCATATTTTTGGGTCAACTTGATTGCCCATGAGCCTACAGAGATTCATAGGGACATTTAGGTAGAGCAGATGACCTGGAATGTAAGTATGTCAGGTCATTCAGCTGGACTCCACCAGAAATGTGACTGAGGCTCAACTGTCACTGCCATGAGCCATTTTTCCTGGGAGCATTCATCACCCAAGAATCCTAATCCCAAATCCAAAGTGGTCTAGCCACAGCCAAGGGCAAGCCCTAGACAAGTGAAGACACCATTTTCTCATCTGTAAATCTGGGAAGTTATAAACCTTCCTTCACATATTATAAGAACAAAATGAGGTCATTCTTAGTGTTCAGATCAACACCTAAAGTTTACTGAACAATTGATAACGGTTAGATATTATTATTACAATTTTTTTTATTGAGTTGGAGTCTCACTCTGATGCTCAGACTAGAGTGCAGTAGTTGTTCTCGGCCACCACAGCCTTGACCTGCTGGGCTCCAGCGATCCTTCCGCCTCAGCCTTCCAAGTAGCTGGAACTATAGGCGCGTGCTACCATGGCCGTCTAATTTTTGATTTATTGTAGAGATGAGGTCTTGCCAAGTTTCCCGGGCGGGTCTCAAACCCGCAGTCTCAGGCAATCCACTCGCCTCGGTCTCCCAAATCATGGGATTACAAGCTGAGTCACAGAGCCCGGCCTATTATTGCAATTTTAATTAAGATTATATTTCACAAGAAGCAAGCTAAGCAGAAAGAAATGGCCTGCTTGAAATCAGGTTGGGTACCTATATTTTATATAGCCAGAGAAGACAGGACTTATCTGAGGTTCACAACAGCTGCCTCAGTGACTGCTCCAAGGCAACAGAACCCAGCAAAGAAGAGTTAGGAAGCAAGGGTGTACATGGAAGGGGGGCAGTGTATGTGGCCATCTGCCCTCTGCCCAGGGCAGGGGGCAGGACCGCCATGGCTCTACACCATCACTCCTTTCCCTCTCGAATCTCAAGCCAAATTATGCAAGGAAAAGGGCATTGGGAAGGCAAGGAGGTCACTTCCATGATCACTTTATAGCCATGGAAGATGGAAAACCAGAGATGTCCCCATGTGTCGCAACAGCAGTGTCCTTTTGGCAGAAAGAGACACAGGAGAGCAGTCCTTGCCTGGCAAAAAAAGGTAAATAAGCAACTCGATTCCTACACTCCCCTGCCTACACTCCCCTGTAGATAAAAACAAAGGGGACCATGGCCGTTCTCCTCTTGTCGTCTCAGTGGCACTTTCAAAGTCCTCAAGGTGAGTGAGAGGGAGGAGCCCAGCATTTCCCAGCTGGGTGCCTCCCATAACCAGGTTGGCTCCTGTCTCCCTGCAGCTACACAGAACAGGAGCCCTTTGACCCCAAGTTCTGCCTCTTTAGCAGCTGTCCCTGAACAGAGAACCGGAAGGAAGAGGAGCCGGAAGACCAAGCACTTGGTGGATGCCAAGGCAGGTATGTGTTCACATTCAGTCCTTCACTTCCTTGACCCTGCACGAAGGGTCTGTCACCACTGAGTAACCACTTGTCACCTTGTCTTTATGAGGCAAAGTCCTTCATGATCCTTTAGGGTGTGCGCTAAGGGAAGGGCCTAGGACTGCCCAGGTGGGTCACTTCCAAGTTCACTTGGGTCTGTTTTTCCCACAGCCACCTATGAGAGCAGCGCTCCGGCCTCCAGTTCAGCTTCCTCAGGAGGTGTTTCCAAACAGAGGACCGGTAGGAAGAGGAAGCAGAACATGTGGACTGTTGGTTATATGGAAGGAACAGAATTCAGAACGAACAAGAAGAGAAGACTCAGTTACTGCCCTGAAGACCAGGAAGCCTTCTACCGACTTGTGGGTATGTTCTCAGATTGGTAGAGGCTCAGGGCCCTGGGAGCCTGTGCAAACCTCAGAAAGTCCCAGTGGCATGAATGCGGAGTGACCATGGTTCAGTTGTGGGGTGATGGGTGTTTCCTTTCTCAACCACGTTCCTGGAGGAAAGGTAAAGCGGTCCACAGTTCAAACACTGAGGGCCACAACCCCACCCACAGACACCTAGTTGGCAGTTCCCATCCATCAGGACTTTAGATAATAGAGATGAAAGGACAGACAAGACAAGACCTTGCTCTCTTTACAAAAAGCCAACAGCGCACACAAAAATAAAGTGATCTCAGCCAGGAATAAATGCAGAGCAGGAAATGTCTTAAAGGGCCATGAGGCCTAGAGATGGAATGTGAGCAAGGGCTGGAGAGCTTTATGAAATGGGATTCTTGGAGAAGCTCTGTCTTTGAAGGTGGAACCAGGCCCAGAGGCGGGATGGAGTGTGGCAGTCCTGTGGATAACAAAGTGGTCACGCTGTCCAATTCAGTAAACACCAGCCACATATTGCCACTTACATTTAATTTTTTGTTTTTTATTTTTTTATTCTAAATATGTGGGATACAATTCATGAATAGTTATAAAAATGTTAATTTTGTAGGTACCCATGTTGATAGATTTTTTTTTTTTTTTTGAGTTGGAGTCTCACTCTGTCGCCCAGACTGGAGTGCAGTGGCCGCTCCTGGCCACCACAGCCTCGACCTGCTGGGCTCCGGCGATCCTTCCGCCTCAGCCTTCCAAGTAGCTGGAACTACAGG
>CAUYQG010184973.1:0-11855 GCA_963574415.1 Tarsius wallacei
GCGCCTGTAGTTCCAGCTACTTTTGGAAGGCTGAGGCGGAAGGATCGCCGGAGCCCAGCAGGTCGAGGCTGCGGTGGCCGGGAGCGGCCACTGCACTCCAGTCTGGGCGACAGAGTGAGACTCCGACTCAAAATAAATAAACAAATAAATACATACATACATCCATGAGGAGACACATACCAATTTTTACAACACAGCTATAATATGCCTTCCTTTTGAGGAAGGAAGAAATGAATATGTCATGAAAAAAGAAAAGATAGAAAATTAAAGGACATTTATAAAGACACCTGGTAAACAATAGGTCCAAATATGTGTTTATACATAAGGAATAAATTTTCTCATTATGTTAATGAAATAAATAACAAATAAGTATTAAGATACTCATAACAATATATGGAGAGACAACTGTGCATTTCTGCATTATTGTAACAACTAAATCATAATACCAGGTATTAAATCTGTAATGGAGACTTTTTCTTTACTGTACTGGGTTTTATAGAACCCTCCTTCCCATCCTGCCCCTATCAAATGCAAGTTTTTGTTTTATTTAACTAACATTTGGTTCACATCTCACAAATGTTGAGAGCACAGATTCTTCAGGCAGACCACCTGGGTTTGAATCCTAGCTTCAAATCCTGGCTTCTCCACACACTAGCTAGTTGACCTGTCCGGGCCAATAGTCCTGATGCACAATACAGGGACATACTTCTAGTACTGCCTTATAGGGTTGCTATGAGGAGTAAATAACAACATTTTGGTAAAGGCCACTGTCTGGCCAGAATTGGAACCCAGGCAATCTGGCCTGAGAATTTGTGCTCTTAACCATTAAATTATGTAAGCAAAATGCTACTTTTTGGTATCTAAGTTATAGAAACAGGATAATTTTAGATATTAAAAGTAGGGTATGAGAGCTTTTTAAAACAAATTATTGAACAATCCTTTAATGAATCAGGTGCCCTACTAGGGATACAAAGTGAACAAAATGTAGTCTCTACCCCAAAGAGGACAGAGTTTGCCAAAAGACACAAAATTAACACTACAACACTATTTTTATAACTATATTATAGTTATATTTTAACTATATTATTTTTATAACTATAACATTATTTTACACTGCCATTATTAGTACTGAAAAGAAAATGTTATGGTGGAAGACAAATAGAGTGGCTTAGTCTGGGGTAACTGAGAAGTTGTCCCAAAGGTAAAATGTGGGTAGGCCTGGAGCCATAAGTTGGAGGAACGTCTCAAAAACAGATTACATTTGCCAAAGCATGGGCATACATAGTCTGTGAGAAATATTTACTCAAAGCTGATGCTAGAGCTCAGGAAGCAGGTGGGAGAGAAGCAGGAGGAGAGATTAGGAAGGCAGGTTGAGCCTCTGCGCCACACATCCTAAACTGAGAAAGAAGACCTATAGGCTGTACTGGCTAGTAAGATGTTTCATCCAGGAAAGTAATAGTCATATCAAAGGTTTTAGAGTGCTCACTCCCCAGTAATTAGAAAGATCAGTTTGAAGGGGAAGCACTGGAAAAAAACAAATCAGTTTAAAGTGCAACAGCAGGAACATCTAATTCATTAATGCCAGAGGAGATTTTACTATTTGTTCTTTTCTTTACAAAAAAAGTATAATACTATAGATTTTCAAATGTAAGAATTGTATTTGCTACATGTATTCTACTTCAAGGCTGGCAGTGCTGACCATCAGAAAATTAAACCTCTCCTGAATGGAAAAGCGGGGACTTCACCCTGAAATGTAAACCCTGCAGCTGAAATGCAGTCCTCTTCCTTTGTAGAAGTACTCAGATCCCAGTTGGTTGTAATACTTTTGCCTTCAAAAGCCAGGCCAAGGTGCAGTAATGCTATCCTTACAGAAAACAGAGGGAAGATGGCCCCATGTTTAATGTTTTCTAATCTGCTTTTTTATCAGAATGTCTGGGGGTCTGGATTGTAACCATACACTTACATTAAAAAACAATCACCTTACCCTCAATATGTCAAAATGTTATCGGGAAGCCCTGCATCTAAGATCTGGTGTCCAACGGACTGTATAGAGCTTTCTTCTTGTCTACTACCCTATCTGTTTCAGTAAAATGAAACCCTGTATTTATTGACATTTCCTTTCAGGAGACATTTCCTTTAAATTCAAGGTATGCTCTTCTCATACCAGCAGAGGGAGGCCTGATCCGCTTCCTGAGCTCTGAGACTGCTCAATTAAGTCTCTCAAGGATTCTCCAGGAGGAATGTAAGTTTCATCCTGTTCTAACCCAATGCTGTACCGAGGTCTGGTTTCTTGCCTTTTATACCTAAAGATGGATAGATTAAGATAATTTTAGACACTGAAATGCAATGATGGTGTAAAACATTGTAGCTAAAACAGTAATCACAGCAGTTTATTTTAGCACATACATACAATCCAAGGTTCAACACTCCCTATTTGTTACTCTTAGTTATGGTTTCTAAAATACAAATCATTATTACCTTGCTAACCTATTTTTTAAAAATAACCACGTTCTTATTCTGTCTCAGTCATCTACAATTGTTCTCTACTCCTGTCAATTGCATATATCCAAGCAGACCATTTTGTTAGTGTTTCTAAATAGATCCAATATCTGTTCCCTAAAATCTTTTACTAAGATTCTTAATTAATAAAAGATGCAAATTTTTGGTTTACCAAATACATTATGGCTAACTCCCTCATATAAAGTAATTTAGAAAGCAATAATAAATAAAGTAAAGCTTTAAAAACCTTTTGTCAATAATTACAGTGTCTTCAATTAGAAATGACTTTGTTAGAACCAATGAATCTACCCATTTGCAGAGTATCACAAATGAGTATTAAATTGCCCAAAAGACAAATAATATGAATATAAAGATTCTTGATATTTTACAAACTAAAAAATAAGTTCTTAGATGACAGAAAATAATTGGTAACTATCATACTCAACTTTAATATAACTAAGTTTATTTTAATAATTAATCTATAAGTTATGTTTCAAATATTTTAATACTAAGAGGAATTTTTTATCTTGAGACATAAGAAATTACTAGAGCCATTCTAATTTCAACACAGCCAGTTTTCTTCTTAGAATCAAACCTAAGTAGCAACCAGTATTTCCCAACTACCCTAGTTTCTTTAGAGATAGAATATTTATCTGAGTAGTTTCGATGCCTGGAGCAGAAATGAGATAGATATCCATTTATAACCTCATTAGGACAAATATTTAGCCACAGTAATAGATATTTTCAGTTAGATATAAGATCTAATTAGGTCAAAGAAGCCTGTGGTGAAAAACCCCAATAGGCAAAAGCAGTAGAATATTAGTGTAAGAAAGATATTACAAATTCAAAATTACACATTTACATGTTGGAAACTTACCTGAAGTAACAGAATAAAATAATAAGGACCAAGAGCAAACTACAGACAGTCACAGATATAAGTAAAGCTTTGTGGTGGATAGGTCCATCAACAAAATCTGAAATTAAAAAGAAAGAGAGCCATAATACAGAGAATATTTTCACTTAAAAATTAGGAAGGAACTCTTTCCTAAGTGTTTACTAAGCATCACATGCAAAATGTGAAAGATCCTTTTATAACATGCCAATTAATCAGAAAAAATACATATATACCCAAAAGTAAATATGTTTGGCTAGCATGAACCATCATTCATTGAGGCACTTATTCAAGGGTACACACTTCTTCCTCTCTGGAAGGAATAGGCTTGACACTGGATAAAACCACAGAAAGAACACGAACAAAGAAAGAAATGAATTTGTGCACCTAAAATATAAACTGGTAGCTTATCTTTATTACAGATGCAGCTGATGGGTTCACTCTTTCTCCTCATGTTATTGAATCCTCTATACTGCGAATTTGCATTAAAAATGAATCTATAACTCATTGTACATAAAACAAAAAGTCATCTTATGATGGATACAAAGGAAGGGGACTCCACAAATGTTGCCAACTATAAGAGTATATGGGTATGCACACTGTAAACGAAGATGTCCTTCCAAAATACCCAGCTTAATGTTTCATAAATGGAATCTTATTTTAAAAGAGTGTATAAGTTCTAGTTAAAGAATGTGTGACATTTTTATAAAACAAATTATTAAATATTACTGATTTTGTTTTAACTTGAGTTCTTAAAAAATCAAATTTATCCAACTTTATATAAATAAAAAAAGACTTCGCTCTATACAAATGCATATTTACTGACTTTAACTCCAGATATTTTTATTCAAAGTATTTTATTTTTTAATAATTGTCCCATGTAGTTTTTAATAATTGTCCCAGGTGGTCTTTGGGACATATTTTGAGAAAATTGACTTAAAGCCAGGTACACTCCTCAATAGAATTAGCACCATTCTTATTAAAAGTACTGTGTACTTTGAGAGTTTGATGACTGTTATTTAATTTTAAAAGTATTAATGTATTGTAATTTATGACTTTGGTTGCTATGGGCAAGAGGCTTTCCAGTTGTGCTATACACCTTTAATTATGTTATCACCTAAAAATTTTGTCTTGGGACCTTATCCCACCCAATATAACTTTTTTCTTTTCATTCAAAGGTATATATTCAATGAGGAAAACTAAAGAGGAACAACTAACTAAAATAAGATTTAAAAAGTCAGTACCTCCTCATCACTCAGGAAAAATTACTGCTAACAGTTTAGCATATGCCATTGCAGCATCATTTCAATGAACAAAAAAGTTCATGAGCAAAATATTTCACAAAAGGCATTATAATATATATTGCTTTACAACTAATTGTTTTAATTAATAATACTATGAATATTTTCCAAAACAACAAATTTTTCTGCAATGTGACTTGTTATTGGTTCTTACTGTTTTAATTTTTTAATTTTTTAAATTGATACATAATTGTACACAGTTATAAAATACATTGTGATGTTTTGATACATATAATGTATAGTGATCAGATCAGAGTAATTATCATATATATCATCTCAAACATTTATCTTTTCTTTGTGTTGGAAACATTCAATATCCTCCTTCTAGCTATTTGAAATTATATAATTGCAACATGATTTTTAAAGACTAGATACATAGAGACATCCTAATTAGAAAGCAAATCTCCATTCATACATTCAAAGGTTCTGCTGTAAGCCTTCTTTGTTATAATACATAAAATTCTATAATGAATACTCTTTTACATGTCTTTGCACATGTCAATGATTATTTCCTTAATAAAGATTCATGGAAGAAGAATAATTAGTTCAAAGGACATATATTTTAAGTTCTTTCATACATATTATCAAATATCCTTTTAAAAGGTCACAACAGTTTCCATGTCACCACCAATGTGAACATACATTTCAATTATTTTAAAATAATTTCACCCTTACAGAAAAACTATAGGAAAAAAGAACTCCAATATGTTCTTCACCCAGATTTCTCATTGTTAACATTTTATTCTTTTTTTTTTTTTTTTTTGAGTTGGAGTCTCAATTCTGTAGCCCAGGTTAGAGTGCAGTGGCACATGCATGGCCACTCCGGCAATCCTTCCGTTTCAGCCTTCCAAGTAGCCAGGTCTACAGGCATGTGCTACCATGCCTGATTAATTTTTTATTTTAATGTAGAAACGAGGTCTCACCAAGTTGCCCAGGCTGGTCTCAGGCAATCCACTCGCCTTGACCTCCCAAAGTGCTGGGAATACAGGCTGAGCCACCGAGTCTGGCCAATTTTATCCTATTTTTAAAATAATTTTCGTGCTGTCTCAGGGCCTCTCTCGCTAGACAGATGACAATAGATAGATGATAGATGGATTAGATAGACAGACAGACAGACAGATCCATCCAAAAAACTTGGAATTCATTTATAAAAAATTGTGTATTTATTCTTACATGTTTAAATTTCAGTCACCTTCAAAGCACCCTCTTCATGTTATAAACCTACCACGACACTGCTCAAAAAGGTTTTTGAAGTCGTCAATTCTGATGCCTTTTAGTGCTCCTGCCATTTTTGTTTCACCTCTTACACATCGGCAAAACACTTCCCTTTGAGGACTTTTTTCATCCAGGGATGAAAAAAAGTCACTTGGGATCAGGTGAATAGAAAGGGTAGGGCATGGGGGTCGTGCCATTTTGGTCAAAAACTGCTCAACACTCAGCAGGATGTGGGCAGGTTGTTCACGTAAATCATCCATCATGAAATGGGTAAATGTGTTGAATGTCCAAAAAAAAGAAATTCACTGAAGCCAAACAAAGGCTCTCCCAACATCACTATCTGGTACACTGATACCGATAGGTTCCTAGAACACTTACTTAGTGGGGGAAGCCTGTATTACATGGGGCATGCCCTCCAAAAGAATTCTAGGTTTTTTGGGATCCCGTGTGTGAATAGGTGAGTGTGTATAAAATATGTATTTTTAAATTTATTCGTGTATCTGCACTATTTATGGATCATTCAAAGTTGCAGACATAATGCCACTTTCCTTTCATAAATAATTTGGAGTGCACTTCCTAAGACCAAGGGCAGTGTCTTCCAACGAGTAATGCAATTTCCAAAATCAGGAAATCAACATAAATACATAAATTGAAAATCTTATTTTGAAATATTTCAGGGAAAGTATGGATTATTTATTTAAAACTATAATCCACAGATCTTTGCCCTAATTTCTTGTCCAAACCTCATGCTGGTCAATGTTATGCTTTGCTCATCAGTCTAAATTATATATGTTTAACAGCTATTTGTGATCTACAATTCTTGTAAAATATTAATGAAAGTAGCCTTCATCTGAAAGGACTAAATGAGAGACCACTAAAAACAAGCAGTTTTATGTTAATAAATTCAGAAATGTTGCCAATGGTCTAGGAAAAAGGAGTTCAGGAACTTGAACTATTATAATACATATCCAAAAAGTCATCAGGCCTTAACACAAAAATGAATCACATATAATTAGCACATTCATGGTCTGAAACACGTTAGTCAGTAAATCTTGAAAATACTTTGTAAGCTCTTAAAGTTAAGCAGGCTAAAATTTTGCACAATAAACTGTCTTAGTAAATTTTTGCCTTCATTCCTCCCTTCCTTAGGGTATATGCAGAGTTAATAAACCCAAGGTGTCACAATACCTCAGCCAGTGGAAGTGAATCCATACTCTTTTTACATACCTGTAGGTATACAGAGACCACAGCACACATATGTGTAAAGACTGCCACCAGAAACTTAGCTTAAAATGTATTTCCAAATTTAAAGAAAAGAAAACCCTGATTTCACAGACATCCAAAGAGAACACTAGATACTCAACTAAAACCAGAACTAACCACATAATCACAACGTATTATCAGTATATGAACAAAGAATACTTTTTCCATTCCAGTGATATGATTTTACTAAAACACTCAGTTTCACTGCCTTTTACTTTCCATGTAAATGCATGATACAGAATACACTCTAAGCTACAAGAGCACTATCTACTACTTATCTTACTACATTTCTGATTTATGAGAGCAATGAGACCAGAAGGATCTAAGGAACTCTTTCCTATCAAGCACTCTGTTGAAGGCTAGTGTTACCTTCCCATTTTCCTTTTCTTTGCCCCAATAACCCTATCCCTTGTAGCTTCATCTACGGCCTCCTTGTCTTCCCTCCTGCATAGGTGATCCTTATCAATACCCTTTTGTTTCTGCTGGTCGTACTGGTCATGTTTTAATCTGCCATTACCTGTGCTCAGAGCATTAACAATGTAAACATTCAAGCTGCTGCCAGAGTCATGGAAAGTGAGCACTTCCAGATACCTATCAGGAAATGAGCAGGGCCCACAACTCTCTCCAGGGCAGCAGATTCCTACCTGAGCTGCCACTCCAACTGCCCTGGGAAGTAGAACCAAGAACCCCCCAGGGAATTCTGGTTCACTCTGAGGCAAGTAAGAATCACTACTGGCTTCAGAACAAAACTGCCTTCTGTCACTACTTCTCTTCTCTGATAAGTGCTCTGTAATTGCTTAAAATGCCAGGACTGTTTTTATAAAGCTAGAAGATCTTTCACAACTGCAGTAAGAAATAAAAGATACCATCACACAGCCATAAAGAATCTTGGAACTAATCACTGACAATCAGTAAATATATATAGAGCACTTTCAATAAAAACATTGCACATGTGTATACAAGGTGGAGGCACACACACACACACACACACAAAGGCAGCAGCTCTGTGGTACAACTATGTAAAAAAGCCAGTACTCCCAGACCACAGTCTGCAGTGACATTTATTGGACCCCAAAATGACTGGGCTAAAAAGGTTAACGTAGAATCTTCGGAGACCTCACCTAGTCAATAACTAGGATCCTCAGGATTGAAAGCAGTGAACTCTAAAGCCACTCAACTCCACGGTAGCCAGTCACCTTATATAATGCTCAGCGGAAGCCACCAGTCACGCCTGCACCCCCATCCCACACTGCCCTGGACCAAGGATTACTCTTCTCATTGCTCCTACTCTTCCTGCTAGGCCTTTTCACTCTGTGCTCTAGAGACATATTCTACTGCTTTTATAAGTCCCTCCATTCTCAACCTCCTCAGCTAATGCTCCCTCACCTTCCAAGTCTTCGCTAGAATCTGGCTCCACCAGTCATGCTGTTTCATACTTCTATATTTTGCAAATTCTTCTCAAACATTACATATCAGACCTCTCTGTACGTACTACCGCCTCTGTTTTGAGTCACTGTTACTCAAAGGCTATACAACAGGGATGTTCATAAACCTTCCTGTGCTGCATTTCCCTCATCTTTAAAGTAGAACTAACATCCTAAGTACCTCATAGGGTTGTTTGAGGCACGAATGTAATTCTTAACACAATGCTTGGCTAATGCTAGCCATGCTAATTTTAAATTCTCTGTCCACTTCACTTTTCCTGTCTTATCTGCTTGGCAATACCCTACTCATCCTTAAAGTCATCCTGATCTCCTCTCATCGCAGGCAGAACTGGGTACTCATTCTGTTGTGTCCTTAATACACATTATAATCTAACTCTACTACGGAGATAGTCCTGACCACATATAATTTAACTAGTTACATACTCTCTTCTTCTCTCTTACACTCTAATGAACATCTCTTGGGAGGAAGAATTTTCTCCATCCATTTATGCATCCTTAACACCTAAGCATGTTGCCACCAAAATAAAAATATTGCCCGTGAGGCTTTGATGTGAATTATTATCATCAATCTTGTATAGGTTTCCAGGATAGAGCAGGAACAAATGTTATGAAAAGTTATCAAAGTCACTAAATCCCATTATATTTTGTTGGAAAGATATCTCTTCTCAAGAAACAAAATCCATCAAGAAGAATCATCTTAAATCACTCAGATAAGATTTAGGACTTAAAACTCCACGAAAATTACAAATCTTCTTTCTGTGGTGAGAGCAAGAAGGATAAAGGAAACATGAGAGCTATCTTCAACCAAAGGTCTCCTGGGATGCAATGCTTGTCTTTTTGAATGAAAAACACATAAATGTGTAAGTTTTGAAACTAAAACTTTTAGACATCTTCCCCATTTAATCAATACAGTATTATAAAATTTGACTAAAAACTAGTTATTCTGGCATAAATAAAAGGAAATACCATATAGCAAATAATCTTTGAATTAGTTCTTTATACAGTCTTTATTTTTAAATAAATACAGGCAAATTGCAGTTTGTGAGGAAATACAACTTCTGAATAACTGCCAGAGGTAAACAAAAAGCACCATTTCCCTCCTCTATCACCCTGCAACACACTAGAACCTCCAGGGATCGCAACGTTCTTCAGGAAAGTGTGGAGAAGTAAAAGTAATAGAAATCATGAAAGTGAAGCCACATAGGACTCCTTCCACACGTCTCCGAACGATAGCTTCATTATGTCCTCTTGCCCAAGTTCTCTGAACCAGCAGCAGGAAGTGGTACAAGCAGGTTACTTTGGGAAAGACAGAATGATTCTAGTCTTTATCTGCCTTATGCCTAAAGATATTCCAGAGAGCAGCCCACCCGCCTTACCTCTGTTTTTCAATGGCGGCAGTGTAGGGTGCAGGTCTTTGTTACATTCATTCTTTTCTGTGCAGCACTCAATTGATCTTCTTTGATGAGGAATGGGAGTGTCCTATCATTAAATCCAAATAGATATTAGTGGGTTTCTTGTAAATATCAAAGTTACATCATCTAAAACTTAAGAAAGTATCACTATTTGGAGAATTCATCCAAAATTCTGATAATTTCACTCAAACATCTCGAAAATGTTATTTTCTATCAGGTAATTTCTTTCAAATGACCATGTATTATCTTACTGCAACTTCTGCATTTCAACAAAATTGCTACTACATTTACAATAACCAGTGTACATTTTGAAAACTGAGGACCAAGGCTTGACTTAATACAAGGAGCTAAATTGGATTTTGAAGAAGATGATCTAATGGAACACTAAACAAAAAGTTAACAGCAAAAATAAAAAGAAGATTGGATTTCAAAATGAAGGAGAGTGGGCCCAGTGAAAATGTTTTCTAAGCAACAGTCATGTATCATTTAAAGACAAGCATATGTTCTGAGAACTGTGTCATTAGGCAATTTTTTCATTGTGGGAACATCATAGAGTATGCCTAGATGGCACAGCCTACTACACACCCAGATTATAAGGCAAAGCTTACTGCTTCTAGGCTACAAACCTGTACAGTGTGTTACTATACTGAATAATGTAGGCAGCTATAGTATGATGGCATTTGTGTATCACAACATATCTAAACATAGAAAAGATACAGCAAAATTATGGTGTTAATAATATTTCAGGACCACCATCTACTATCATCGTATATGAGGTCTAAATGTCATTGTACAGCACATGGCTATACTAAAAACTGACTGGCCAAGAAAGCAATTGCTTCATCTTGCTTGAAACTCATTGGAAATTTAGCCAATGAAAGGTTACAAAGTAAAATCAAGTTATCTTCTTTACCCGACACTGAAAATCTGAGCCTTCTAGTCCTAGGCATCCAGAAGTGACCACAGGCATCCCAGAATCATCTTCTTCTATCATCGTGAAACAATATCCATCTGTGCTAAAGACCAAACAGGCAAAGTGAGAAGGGGAGAAAAGCAAATGAATGATGTATATGACTTGTTTCATTGTAAACAAGGAGAAAGTCAATGATCATTATAAGTCACAAACCGTTATGAAATATCAAAACTTCTTTTTATGAAAGTGGATTTAATTATTGTAAAAACAATTGGTCATATCTCCTTCATTTGAAAACTTGTGAGAAAGAAAGATCCAAAATTTCCATAAAAGATATATCATTAATTACCACTGGCAACCATATATACCAATTACTGAACAGTTTTTTGTATTTTTGTTTGTTTTGGCTCTTCACAGATAATTGCTTTTCCAGACAAATCCAAACAGTTTTGTGAGGAACGTTGTACTGTCACCTTCTATATGAAGAAACTGAGGATCAGAGAGCTTGAGTAATTTCCAAAGGTCACATAGTTAGTGAAAGGGAGAGAAAGGGTTTTAACTCATGCAGGTGAACGTTAATACTGGCTCTACTTGCTCTGAGATGATGAAATATGCTTATTTCTTACTAAGGCACAAAACCTGAAGACAAGTAGGAGTTGGCATCAACAGAGCAAAACTGAGGAGACAAAGATTCTGCCATTTTGTACCTCCGCTTCTGGGCTAACCTTAACCAAATTAAGACATTCAGCTTTGTTATAAGCAGGCTGGGCTTGAGCTGGGGGTGGGATAAGAATGGACAACTGAAGAGATTGGTCAAGATGGCGGCAACACAGGCGGAACTGTGAGATTCTCCGAATGTGAGTTCCCCAAAAAGACTCTTGCCCTCCTTCCCCTACCCCCTTGCCCACAGCTGGA
>CAUYQG010184984.1:0-20454 GCA_963574415.1 Tarsius wallacei
GGAGTTTAGGCTTATCATATGGCTCAAATCCCCAATCCTGTAATCACATGGTGGTCTTTCTGGCATGGCCAGTTGCCATCATGAGTTACATCCTTACCATGAACTATCTAGGGATCAACTTGAGTCAGCTCATTAGCATAAATGATCAGGGCCCACTGTGAAAAACAAAAACACTCCTATTACTCAGGAAATTCCAAGAATTTAGAGGTTACCTCCCAGGAGCCAGCAATAAAGTACAGCCAAATTCTTTATTATACATCAGATAAAGACATACTTTACCAGATCTACCCTGGACATTTTGGTTACAATCTAATAAAACTCTTATTTGCTCAAGCCAGGTTGGGTTGCATTTTCTGTCACCATCAAGAATCCTTAGTGACACAGGAATCAATTTATTTTTCTGACTTCTGTGTCTTCCTTCTCTAGTTTATCTTCTTTGTAATTGTAGGTTGGATCAATCTTCCCAAATGAGGGTTCTGATCTTGTCACTCCTTTGTTAAAAAAGAAAAAAATAAATAAAACGGCCGGACTCGATGGCTCAGCTTGTGATCCCAGCACTTTGGGAAGCTGAGGCGGGTGGATTGCCTAAGGCCACGGGTTCACAACCCGCCCGGGCAGCTTGGCAAGACCTCATCTCTACAATAAATAAAAAACTAGCTGGGCGTGATATTGAGTGCTTATAGTTCTGGCTACTTGGAAGACTGAGGTGGAAGGATCACCAGACTTCAGCGGATTGACTACCGGGGTGGCCGTGAGTGTGCCATTGTACTCCAGCCTGGGCAACTGAGTGAGATTCAAACTCAAAAAAACAAAAAACAAAAAAATCCCTTATGCGATGAGTTACTTGAGATGCTTTTTCTTTACCTAATAGTCCAAAAATTTAGTCTGATGTTCAAGGCTTATATAATCTGGTTCGAATTTTTTAAATCATCTACAATTAATCCTTGCTTGTTAACCAAAATGAAATGCTTGCTTTCCTCAGATGACTTTTGCATTTTCCAACACTATGCATTTGTTAGATCATCCTGTTTGATTGGAATATCCTTCCCTTCTCTCTGCTTGCCAACGTGTACTCATTTATCTCTTCCATGAATTCTTCTCTAATATCCCCAACTGGAAGTAATCTCTCACTTTAAATCCTTCAGGTCTCAGCACTTTTTTTCTACTTCTCTAATGAAACCTGTCACATCTTGCTTATTATTAATATTTGTTCCTATTGATGGCTGTATACAAATGTTCTTTTCTTTCTTTCTTTCTTTCTTCCTTTTTTTGAGTTGGAGTCTCATTCTGTTGCCCAGACTGAAGTGCAGTGGCATGCTCCTGGCCACCACAGCCTTGACCTGCTGGGCTCCGGCGATCCTTCCACCTCAGCCTTCCAAGTAGCCGGAACTACAGGCGCACTCTACCATGTCCGGCTAATTTTTTGATTTATTGTAGAGACAAGGTCTCGCCAAGTTGCCCGGGTGGGTCTCGAACCAGCGGGCTCAGGCAATCCACTTGCCTTGGCCTCCCAAAGTGCTGGGATTACAGGCTGAGCCACCGAGCCCGGCCTACAAATATTAATTAAATCAATATGTAATGAGATCTAACAATGTTCTACAAATGTAAGTATGCATAATTAGTTTGTTCCCCTAAACAGTTATTTAGTAAAAGAGAAAAATATGTCTTTTATCAGTTTATCAATCAGTCATTCTCTCCAAGTTTTTGTCTCTCATATTTTATTTATTCTCTCCTTCTATAATTCCTTCTAGAATTCAAAAAATTCACCAGGCATGGTGGCATGCACCTGTAGTCCCAGGTACCTGGGAGGCTGAGGTGGAAGGACCACCTGAGCCCAGAGGTGAAGGCTACAATGAGCCATGGTTGTGCCACAGCACTCCAGCCTGAGCAACAGAGTGAGACCTTGTCAAAACAAAACAAAAACCCCCAAACAAACAAACAAACAAAAAACAACAGAAATAAATCAGTACTACTGCTTCCCTCCACCTCCCAAGGTTGTTACAGCCTCAATTCTCACATTTATCAGTCTGGCTTTCAGACCCCTCTGTGTTTCTGGCACTTCAGAACTCAGTTTTTTTCCAGGAAATATCAGCTAAAAATGAACTTCTTTTAGATTATTTTTTTTAAATCCCATGTTTCTAAGGGCTTGTTCTTTCCATATTAGTTTAGTTTACCATGTTGCTGAAACCAGAAGAAAAAGTAGATATGTATCTGACTATATAATATCTTCCTTACCAGAAGACAGTTTGATACATGCCATAAGAGAGAATTGAAGGAAATCCTATGAAAATTCAGAAAAGGTAGTAATTCACGGTGATTTCAGGGTTTGAGAAAGTCTTGATGGAGTAACT
This sequence comes from Tarsius wallacei, assembly GCA_963574415.1. Classification (NCBI taxonomy): domain Eukaryota; kingdom Metazoa; phylum Chordata; class Mammalia; order Primates; family Tarsiidae; genus Tarsius; species Tarsius wallacei. The sequence continues at coordinate 2,352 of CAUYQG010184984.1, forward strand.
AACAATTGACTTAGGCTTGAAGAATGGATAAGATTTTGGCACGAAGAGAGAAGGGGTTGAGCCTGGTGGAGGAAAGCGTAAATGAGGAATGAGCAGTCATGAAAATGTGTGTCATTTTGTGAAGTGGATTATAGTTCTGTGTGGCTTACTGGAGGCAGTCTTGTGGCAAGTGGGTGAGAACATTCACACATAAGATCTCTCATTGTTTTTTTTATGTCACACATGCTAGGTAGTTACTGGATGGGCAAATACATGCGAGAGAATGTCATCAAAGTAAAGAGTAGAGGCTGAATATACGGAATAATACTCAACCTCACCCTCTCTCAGTTTCTTCATCTAAAAACAAGACTCTTAAAATTTCTTTTCATTCTAGTATTCCATAACAATTTATATAACTTAGTATGAACTCTAATTAGTTCCAGTTGAAGCAAGGAAGACATGTGGATGATGTTTTGTGAAGGGTAAATTTATTTGGTTGAAGGAAACGCTGTCTTGAAAAATGCTTTTTAATGTATTGGTCAGAACAAAGAGGATCAGAGGTTGCTCCATTACGCACTATAGTGTATAACCTACTCAAAGTTGCTGCTATTCCAGGCTAAAATAAGAGAATCGCTTAGAGATCCCCTTTTAAGATTCCAGTTTTCAAGAGTTTTTTTTGTATGCAGCCTTCAGTTTCTAAAAATAAACAAAATCGGAAGACTTCTCCTTGGAGGAAACATTTAGCAACAACAACCACAAAAGTTTGAAAGGGATATTCATTGTCCAGCCAAAGGAAGGATAAAAATCTTGCTTCCTCCTATTTTTAAAAGATTTATTTGGCTTGCTGAGTTTTCTGAAAGTTCCTTAGATGAAAGAGGAAAACAGGAAAGTCAAGAATATTGCAGTTTGTATTTAAAATGTAAAATAAGTGAACAGCTATCGCTGCATCATTTAAGAATAATTTTTTTTTTTTTTTTTTTTTGGAGTCAGAGTCTCACTCTGTTGTCCAGGCTGGAGTGCAGTGGCAAGCTCATGGCCACTGCAGCCTTGACCTACTGGGCTCAAGTGATACTTCCGCCTCAGCTTTCCAAGTAGCTGGTACTACAGGCATGTGCCACTATGCCCAGCTAATTTTTTGTAGAGATGAGGTCTCACCATGTTGCTCAGGTTGGTCTCGAACCCCTGAGCTCAGGAAATTCTCTCACCTCTGCCTCCCAAAGTGCTGGGATTACAGGCTTGAGCCACTGCACTCAGTGTAAGAATAAGTTTTTTTTAAGAATAAAAGAAGCCGGGCGTGGTGGCTCAAGCCTGTAATCCCAGCACTTTGGGAGGCTGAGGCGAGAGGATTGCCTGAGCCCAGAGGTTCGAGACCAGCCTGGGCAACTTGGTGATATCTCGTTTCTACAGTATATATATATGTGTCTATATATATATAAAGAAATTAGCCGGGCGTGGTAGCACACGCCTGTAGTTCCAGCTACTTGGGAGGTTGAGATGGAAGGATCGCCTGAGCCCAGTGGGTCGACGCTGGGGTGGCCATGAGTGTGCCACTGCACTCCAGCCTGGGTGACGGAAAGAGACTCTGACTCAAAAAAAATAAAAGAAAAAATATTAGAGTTCATTTTTATTATATGCACAATGCACTTATTCACTCTTTTATCTATTAAATATTTGTTGAGCTTCATAGTGACCCACCAACATAATAAACTCAGTCTTAAGAGTTTGGAAAGCTGAAAATTTTATTCTCAAAAGTAGCTTTCTCCAATTTGGGAGAGATTTGGGAGGCAAAAGGAAAGCGGAGGCTATTTTGATTTTTGCTTTCTTTGGTAAACAAGGTCATGAAATGTGAAGTTTTCTGGTGGTAATGTTGCTGCGTCTACCTCCAGCTTTCTGCGTCTTGAGATGAGCTTCTGTGGAGAGGAAGCTGAATGCAGTCTTTAGCTTAATTCCTGCTTTCCAATTTCCCCACTACAGCTTTGGCCACGTGTTCCTGAACCCAATTGCTTGAGCAGTAGCCTCAGTGAAAAAGCTTTCCAGTAGGTTGGTTCTATGGAGTGGTTGTAGAATTCATTTCTAGAGACCAAGGATTTTATTAACAACTGATTTCACATGTTAGACCCTGTTCTGTTTAAAATATGAAGAGTGGTTTCTGTTTCCTGCACTGAGTCAGTACACCCTCTAATGTTACATAGGAATAATATTACAATTCTTGGAAATGTAGTATTTGGGGCTGTTTTTGTTATAACTGATCCCTGTATATATTCAGTTCCTCTTTTCTTACCAAACATTGCAATGAAAATTAAAACATACATGTATTAGGTGGCCACTGGAATTGTAGCGGTTAAGAGCACAGGCTCCCACTCGGACATCAAGAGAATGTGGGCTTCTTGAGGCAGGAACTTTGGTTCACCATGGATTCTTGGGTTCTGGAACAGAGCCTGGCACCAAGCAGATTCTAATAACAAATTTCTTGTGAATGAATAAGTCTGAGTTCCTCCTCTAACACTTACTAGCTGAAGTACATGGACCCAATGGGTAAGTCAGGTTCCGTGCTTAGTGGTACTATACCAAGGACAAAATTTCTGTGGATCTGAGCAGGTTAGGCATGGGTACTAGGGTTACAGTAGGTCCTGCCAATATGGGTGTAATGGAGATTGTGTCCAAGTCTGACCTTCCAAGGGGAGTCTGGGGTAGCTCGGGGAGTTAGGAAATGAGCGACAGTGGCTGGGCCTCTTCATTGAACAAGCAGGTACAGCCAAACCAATCTGGGGTATGCATATACTGAGTCTAACATGTCCACTTATGCACACTTGGAGCATAAGTAGATATATAGCTCTTGTGCCATCCTAGCTTAGGAAAAATACAATGTTTTCTTTCCCTGATGAGAGGAGTGTTTTTAAATCTAATGATGATCATCTGATTAACATGGTCAGCCACAGATATTATCCCAAAGATTCTATTTTTTCTTTTTTTTCCTCAATTTTTAAATTTTAAAGATGTAGAGTAAGCCGCGTACAGTGGCTCAAGCCTGTAATTATAGCACTTTGGGAGACTGAGGCAAGAGGATTGCCTGAGCTCAGGGGTTCGAGACCAGCATGGGCAATTTGGTGAGACCTTGTCTAAAATTAAATAAATAAATAAATAAATAAGCCAGACATGGTAGTGTGCACCTGTAATTCCAGCCCTTTGGGAGGCCAAGGCGAGAGGACTGCCTGAGCCCAGGGGTTCGAGACCAGCATGGGCAATTTGGTGAGACCTTGTCTCTACAATATATATTTTTTAAAAAATTAGCCAGGCATGGTAGCACATGCCTGTAGTTCCAGCCACTTGGAAGGCTCAGGCAGTCCTCTCGCCTTGGCCTCCCAAAGGGCTGGAATTACAGGCCTGAGCCACCGCACCAGGCCTTTTGTGCTGTTTTTATTGGATTTTGATTTCAGGAGGAGAGGACCTAGGTTTTAAGAAGTGTGATGCTTATACAATTTGAGAGCCATGCTAAAAAAAAAAAAAAGAAATATAGATATAAATTCTTGGCAAGGGTTTTGGAAGAGACCCTTGCTAATGAGGGATTGTGAAATTTAAGCTACTTTAGCTTTATTTTATGTCTATTGCCAGGTGTCAGTGTTATTCTTACTTAATAAAAATTTTTGGAAACATGTCTTTTTTTATTGGAGCAGTATAAATTATGTTTCAAATAACAGCAACAACAGCAAAAAACTCAAATCACTTAATGTCATCATTGTACATAATAAATTTTACTTTTCAGTGTCTTATTATAGCTCTGTCTTTACAGATGCATTTTTCAAAACTAGCTCATTCATTTATTTCTGAATAACTACCACGTTAAAGACATTGTACCAGGTACTATGGACTTAGTGGTAAAAGACAGAATACCTATTTCACAAGGTAGAGGCAGTGACAGGCAGACACACACACAACTGTAATAAGATGGAATGAGTGCTGTCTTCTAGTAAGGTGAAAGGTACAACAGAGGTACATAAAAGTAGCACCTACCTCAGACTGGAGGGGTTGTGGGGGAGGAGGAGAATTCAAAGAAGGCTGGTCAGAGGGCAGCATTTAAGTTAAATCAAGGTGACGAAATACTTCCTTATTTTGCTTTTTCTACTTAACAAAGTCTTAGCGGACTCTGATAACACTTTAGTGACATGAAAAGTCCTTCCAAGCCGGGCTCGGTGGCTCAGCCTGTAATCTCTCGCTTGGGGAGGTTGAGGTGAGTGGATTGCCTGAGCCCGCAGATTCGAGACCCGCCTGGGCAACTTGGTGAGCCCTCATCTCTACAATAAATCAAAAATTAGCCAGGTGTGGTAGCGCGCGCCTGTAGTTCCAGCTACTTGGAAGGCTGAGGTGGAAGGATCGCGAGAGCCCAGCAGGTCGAGGCTGCAGTGGCCAGGAGCGGCCACTGCACTCCAGTCTGAGCGACAGAGTGAGACTCCAACTCAAAAAGTCCTTCCAGAAGACTTGATCGGTTAATTGGTAGGAGACCTAGGAACTACCTCGCTGAAATATGAGCTGGGTTCAGAAGCACGTGGTCAGTCAGCAGGTTCACTCAATGTCATGGACAAGTTGAGACCCAAGCTGGAAATCAGAGTCAGAAATACGGGAAGGATGTGGGACACTGAGATCACATATTTCTACTGTAGGTCTGCTTTGTTGTCCACAATTAGGATGATATCTTTTGTTTTGAGCAAAAGGTATAGTAGGGATTGAAATTTCATCTTGCCAAAATTCTCTGTTGGGAGAGGTTTCTCTGAGGCTCTGTGAGGTCTTCACTGAATACCTGTGTTTCCTAGGATGCTTCCAGGGTTCCTGAGGCCCTAATGTTGGCTCCTCCTGTTACTTTTCTGTTCTGGGATTCCCTCATACTGACTTGCTTGGAAGCTTTAATATGAAGCAGAGGATTTTGGATAAAAAGCTCTGGGCCCACTTAAGTGTCACTTAAAATAAGATGCAGTTTCCAGGCTGTGGATGGTGGCTCATACCTGTAATCCCAGCACTTTGGGAGGCTGAGGCGAGAGGATTGCCTGAGTCTAGGGATTTGAGACCAGCCTGGGCAACTTGGTGAGACCTTGTCTCTCCAATATATCAAGAAAGTTATCCAGGTGTGGTGGTGCATGACTGTAGTTCCAGCTACTTGGAAGGCTGAGGTGGTAGGATCACCTGAGCCCAGCAGGTCGAGGCTGTGGTGGCTGTGAGACTCTGTCTCAAAAAAAAAAAGATGCAGTTTCCTCATTGGCAAAATTCATACAATCACAGAATGGTTGTTAAGGATCAGATAAGAGTATGTTAGTAGTTTTATAAATTCTAAAATACTATGGTAGATACCTCTTATTCTTAGGGCTTAGAGACTCTTAGTTTTGGAGATTAGAGAAGGCTAATCTCTTGATTTAGAAATGATCTGGAAATGATACCAAGCTTATCAGGACACATGACCTCCACCAACTGCCCAAAGTAGAGATGCCTAAAGTTTTCCCTTTATCTAGTCTTGAAAGCACTTAGGGAATGGACTAAAACATAGAGGGGTAGAGATAGAAGCAATTCTCACCATGCCTTGGACCAGGCACATGCTTTGTGTTTTAGCAGATATGTCTAGTGACAGGCCAGTAGGATGGCTTCCTCTCAGTGGCATTCAGAAAAGCAGAAACCACAGGGATAGTGCGAAAGGCAGTTTCTAGGCAGGGGTCAGGAATCAGATCATGACATAAGTGTGGGTGGGCTAATGTTGAGGCCCAAAAATGTCTAGGGGTCATCTAGAAACTTCATTTCCAGTTTTTCCCAGATTGGTTTTAGAAACCAAGGCATTTGGCTTTGACACAGTACTACACATTATTGGTATAATAATGATCCCAACTGTAATCCCTCCTATCTGCAAAGTACTTTAAAGTTACTAAATATTATCCAAATGATTATAGCAGTATTATGTGAGATAGACAAGACATTTGACGCCCAATGAGTAGATAATGGCTAAGTGGTATGCCTGAGGAGAGGAAGAACCATACGCCAGGCACTGTACTAGGCCCGTAGGATACACTATGTCATTTAATCCTCTCAGTAACTCCATGAGGGGAATTTCATCATGGCTTAATAGTTGAGAAAAAGGAAGAGCGGATAGAAAGTCAAATAAAGCCACATAGCTGTCTCAAGCAAGTGGCAAATCAGTGATTGCAATGCAGGTCAGTCTACTAACCCCAAGTCCACCTTCCTTCTTAGAAAGAAAGAAAGAAAGAAAGAGAGAAAGAAAGAAAGAAAGAAAGAAAAGAAACTCTGTTTTACCCTGTCTTACCTCCAATTGTTTCCAAATGGAAGCATATGGTTGGACTGGTTGAGTCTGAAATAAATAGCTCTTTTTAGACTGTTGAGACAGCCAAATGCTTTCAATATGCTTCCAAGGTTGGTGACTGGGTCTGAATAGAAGCCAGATGTTCTGGATTCCAGAGCTATTTCCTAGTTGTGTGCTCCCTGCAACCCCCAACCCCCTCCCCCTTTAATGGAGGAAGGGAAGGTGAGACCAGACTGGCTGATTTTGCTTTTTCATATCTTTTTCTTTGGAAGGAGGAGGTGAGAGAGCAGTTGAGGTCGCAGTTGAGCTGGAACAGGCTGTGGGCTTGGGGTGGGATGCGGACTGGAAGAAAAATAGTCAGAAAGAATGTGCAATTGCATATGCCAGGCCTTTAGAATCCCTTTGCCGCCTGACCTTTCTGTTCTCCTTCACAGTTGACAGCCCAGTCTCGGCTTCCCGCTAGGAGGAAGTGCCCTGCAGTTAGTCTGTTGATTACTAAAACAGAACCATCATAGCACTTGTCAGCTCTGCTTCCTCCATGCGCTTTGGCAGATTTTTTTTTTTTCAATTTCTTGTTTTATTACTGTTTGTCAGACTGGGGAGTCTTTGAAGTTCTTTACAGATCTGACTTTTATCAGAGCACGTAGGAGTTGGGGGTGGGAAATGGGGTGGATGCAACCCATCAAAATATTCTATTCTGCACCCAGCGAACTCACCCCCACTCCGTCTTTGTCTGAAAAGCTTTTTGACATGGTGTTTCTATACGTGGCCTGCCTTCCAGATTGAGAGAGTGACATCTATTGTCGTAATATAAGGAGGAAATTATGATTACTTAATGATAGCATGTCGCAGCTTGTCGTTTCTTTATTTTCCTTTTAAATACTTGCTGTCACAGCAACACACAATTGGCCTTCAATCCTGGGGCTGAGGCTGGGACCTCATGTGGGACAAGGTGGTGCAAGGATGACTTGGGTAAAGTTAGGGAAAATAAGAGTGAACACACAAATATTGCTGCATGCTTAGCTTGGCTATCTCCTCCTGCTACCATGATGTGAAACAGAGGCCTTTTAGCCATGTCATTCTGCACGTTGTACAGGATGGAAAAGCACCAAGGCCAGCTTAAGCATGTCAAATGTACCCTTAGTCTCCAAGATTCTAACAATCTTTACTTGTCTAGTTTGCTCATAGAATCTGGAGGGCGTTGTTCGTGGGAACAGTAAGTGTAGGTAAGAATGGGTCAGATTTTTACTGCTTCAAGTCAACTTGTTCATTCTCTGTTACCACTTGACTTAGTTTTCTGACAATAGAGATGACAAAATCATTTCAATCTGGTTTAATAATCAAATGCTGATTTCTTTTGTTCAAATAATGAAATACAAAATACTAATTCCAACAAGTAACATCTTTCTCAATCTAGCTAAAACCCACCCAAATCCATCTTCTTTGTATCCTCTGCCCTGGCCAGGTGACTTTTTGTTTCCTTAAACAAATAATTGTAATCATGGAACATTTCAAACATAGGAGACAACCAGAAAACATGTAGACACTTGTAAACTCATCATATAACTACTTGGCAAGTGAGTGTAAAAAGCAAGTTGAAGAATATGTACAATCGTATTTAAATCATTATTTAATATTAAATGTTTAAAGCACCCAAATCTTCTTTTGTGGCAAGCATCTATTCTTCTTTTTTTTTTTTTCATTTTAGAAAGCAGGATTTATTGAGAGGACAGAAAAGCTCCCACAGGGGGAGGGGATCCGAGGGGGTTGTCCCATCTAGTATTCTTTATGACTCAGTTCAAATAGCGCCTCCATCTCAAGTCCCTGACTTGCTCAGAAGAGTCACTGTTTCTCCTCTGTGACTTCCAGCCACTCATTTATATAGGCTTCCATTGCATGTTAATACTTCCATATTATAATTTCTATTTTCATATTGGTTGCCCCTACTAAACTGTGAGCTCCTTAAGGACAGTGGCTGAGTAGCGTTTTTCTTTGTACACTAGGGACATAAAACCACGGTAATAGTCTTATGACAGTTTAGTTAGATGACACACAAACATGGTCTAAGTATAAGCACAATAAAGAACAATTGAAAGTTTGTTTCCTAATCTTAATAGCAACAGCAATTTTTTTTTTACTATTTACAAAGTGCTTTCAAAGACACTAATTCTATTTTGTCTCATTATAATTTTTAAAGTACATACTACAAACGCCATTGCCATTAAATTAAAAAAAAAAAAGAAACTATGATTTAGAGAGGTTAAATGACTTGCTCACTGTCACATAGCTCACAGGTAATGAAGCTGTCTCACTGGTTTTAAATGAAATGATTCTTTATTATGACTTTCTGAACTGGTGTTAACTCCACAGATCAGTTCCTCCTTTTCTTTCTCCCTTCCTTCTTCCTACCTTCCTCCTTCTTTCTCTTCATTTTTTTTTGTTTGTTTGTATAACAAATATTAATTGAACACCATCAGTATGCACCGTATCAGCCTCCAGTGATAAAATTGTTAAGTAAAACTAGTTCTGGTTGTGGTCCCTACAGAGATAACAGTCATCTGGAGAACTTGAAATCCTTCTAAACAATACATAGCATGCAGGCTGGTAAATGTTTGGTAACTCCTTGCAAGACTGTGTTATACTAGAATAGTGGTAGTAAGATGAAATGTTTCCTGGTGCTTTGACAGAGTTCTGAGCACTTTGAGATTTTTCTGAAGTTAATTGGGAGGGGGGGAATTAATTCACTTTGTTTAGCTCTTAAGAGCTCTTCCCTCTGTAGTGAATTGCTTAATGGTAGAGGCTTTGATGCTGGCAGGTACTTTTAGTGGAATATGACTGCTATTGCCCTCTCTTACAACCTGCTCTGTTGTGTGGGCTGAAACCAATTAGACCTAAATTAATTAGCAAGAAAATGATGGGCCCACTTGCTGAGCCATTCACAATACCATGTGAAGAAAGAAGAACAGTGCTTGAAGGATGCTGTGTTTCTGCTCAAGCCTTAATGATTGAAGTATTTCCAAATATGGAAGTAAATTCAAGCCATTGTTGGATTAAGTGGTCCACTTCTTTTAACCCATGAAAGTCCTTTATTCAAAGGTAAGTTAGAACTTCTTATGGGTCCTAGGACCTGTGATAACCTCTGGGATACATTTAGATAATATGAGGAGTCACGTAATTTGATCTTTAAGGTCCAAATCAGCTGAGGAAATTGATGACTGAAAACCACACAAGGACCAATATCCCACTTCATGAGTGGCAGGTGAGGAGGCCTCCTTCTGAAGTACAAACTCAGCTTGTCTTATTCTTAGTCTTCTTTGCTAACACTTCTTCCTCTGCCTATTTCTTAAATGAGAGTATTTGTGGGGCTTTGATCTCAACTAATGGCCCTCCAGGGCCATCTCATTTCCCCTGATGTTCAGCACCACCTTTGTGTTGACTACTTGCCAACTATCCAGATAGTTGACCACTATCTGTATGTTCTTTTGAGCCCCTACTGCCCACAATCCTTTTCCTGGACATCCCGCCAGCACCTCAAACAATTATTTCAGAGCATGACTTTCTCCTTCTTCTGATCAGCCAACTGGTCACTGAAGCTAGAAACCTGGGAGTCATTCTTGATCCTTTTCTCTTTCCCATTCCTCTTACCCAGGATATTGAGAGGCACTGTATGTTTTATATCCTAAGTATAATTCTCAAATTCATCTTGAATACTTCTTTTCAACTCTTTCTTATCCCAGGCTCCTGATCCTCTTGCCCCCTGGCTTATTCTTCTGATCACCTTTGATGGATCCCAATCCTTGGTCATCCTTAAATGTTCATATTCCTAGGCTTTTGCTGCCAGGATCCTTCTCTTTGAACAACGGACTGTACCAGAGTGATCTCATCCACTTCAAGATTTCAACTACCGCTTTTTTTGCTGATGGCTCTCAAATGTATATTTCTAGCTACAAAACTCTCACTTGAGGTCCAGATTCACGTATCCAGCAACTAAGTGGGCATCTCCATGTTGTTTATGAACAAGCTCATTATTTTCCTCTTTAAACCTGCTCTCCTACTGTGAATAACTTCCCCATCCAGTTAGTTGTACAAATTAGAAATCTAAGCGCCATTATTAACTCCTTACTCTCACTTCCCTTTTACCTTTTGTTATTATGTCCAAGTGCAGATCATTCCAAATTTTAAAATTCTCTCAAACCTATCCACTTTTCTTCATTTCCATTGCTACTGTCTTAGTAGAGGGCAACACCATCTGTTCTCTGAATTATTACAAAATCCTCTTCCATGGTGATCTTGCATATTATCTTGTAATCTTCTAATCCAGATTCCACATGGCCAGACTGATCTTTTAAGTGGTGGCTGGTTAATGCCTCTCTCAAACTTTAAAAAGGTTGTGGTTCTGCAAAGCTTTAAGGATCAAGTCTAACTCTTAACTTTGGCTTTGCAAGATCCTTCAAGATTCTGGCCTTCTAATGATCTGATCTCATCTCTTGCTATTTCACTATTGGAACTCTATGCTCTGGCTACATGGAACTTAAATTTCTGAACCTGCAGCATTTCTACTTGTCTCTGGTTGCAGATACTTCGCATGCCTACTGATCTTTCAGATCTTGTCTTAGACGACACTTCATGGTACATAAGGAAGCCTTCATGGCACTATCATTATGTGTGCAAATGACAATTACTTGTTGGTCTTCCTTGTTAGACTAGAGGCTCCTTGAATGCAGAGACTGTCTTATTCATTGTTGTGTCTTCAGTTAGAGAAGATGCTCCATTGATAGCTGGTGATTTTGAATTTAAATGATGTCCTGTTATATGTGTCTCCTTTGCCTTGACCTTCTCTGTATTCCACACTGCTCCAGGATGATTATTTACAAATGCAAATCAGACCATGCTGCTCTTGATAAATCTTTCAGCAGCTCCCCACTGCTGCTCGAGGGAATGTGGGCTGTGCTTTTTGTCATGGGCACAGGAATGGGCATGTTAACCAATGAAAGTTTTGTTGGGATTTTTGGGAAGGTGACTCTTTCCCGATCTTGCTATTGTATGAAGCCCAGGACTGAGGACAAACAATAGAAGGTGGAATCCAGATAGGAAAGAACCAGAATCCTGATTACTTTAATTGATCTGTGACCCCAGTAATGAAGTCGGCCTTACCCTGTGATTTTTAGTTTGTGTAAGCCAATACGTTTCCTTGCTTGCTTAAGCCAGATGGGTCAAGATTTCTGTTATTGCATTTATTTATGCATTTATTTATGTATTCATGACTCATTAATTATTTAATACATACACAAAATACTCACTGAGCTTCTGCATTGTTCCAAACACTGCAATAGATGTTAGAGAGATAGCAGTGAACAACACAAAGTCTTTGTTTTCAAAGCGATATCAAAAGAGACCTCGTTAATTTATACCTTACAAAAGAACACCACAGCATCCATAATCTATCTTATGCCTATCTCCTCAGCAGAAGCTAAACTCAGTCTTGACCATTCTGAGTATGAAGTACCCATGTGCCTTATATAACCCATAGTCTTCCATCTCTGAAATCATAAACTATTTACTTATTTATTTATTTATAGGTGTCTTACTCTGTTGCCCAGGCTGGAGTAGAGTGGCCTATTCACGGCCACTGCAGCCTTGATCTGCTGGGCTCAGCTGATTTTTCTGCTTCAGCCTTCCAAGTAGCTGGAACCACAGGCACATACCACCATGCCTGGCTAATTTTTTTTTATTGTAGAGATGAGGTCTCAACAAGTTGCCTAGACTGGTCTCGAACTCCTGGGTTCAGGCAATCCTCTCGCGCTGGCCTCCCAAAGTGCTGGGATTACAGGTATGAGTTACCGTGTCTGGCTGAAATCATAAATGTTAACAATCCACGCTCTAACCCCAGTCTTACATGCTTTCACCTCTTGGCACCTTCATTCTCCTCCCTATCAAGAATAATTTATTTTCCTTTTAACCATTTCATCACACATATCTTGCCATCCTGGCTCAATTTTTCTCTTAGAGATCTACCTAGACCTTCAATGCTTCTCTTCAGTCATTCTTCCAATTACCTCAACTCCTCTGCCATATTAATGTCCCTCTGTCCTGCCCTCAAAAACCCTCAATGCTATGTCAACATGACCATCCACCATCTGTGATCTATTCTTGTTTTTCAGAGGAAAAACTCAGGAAAAACACAGAACATGAAGATCAGTGGCATGGTAAATTAATATCTCCAAACTCTGTCGGGTCTTCAGTGCTGTCCAGAATCTTTCTGTGTATTTCTAGTCAACAACTTCCTGCGTTTCATTTTAATGGCTATTTTAATCCATTGCTTTTCTACACAAAACTCTTACATGATTATCTCACTCTAGCCCTAACTCATTAATTATTTAATACATACACATTGAGAAACTGCCATATAGTAGGAACTATGCTGGGTATTTGAGTCACAGTGATGCATAAGGGACACAAGTGACTCCAAATGTGGTGAGGGATATAAAAGGGAAGGAAGTGACAGTGTGCTGAGGCAGACATAAACTATTTGAAGGGAGGATCCAGAAAGCTTCCTGGGGAAATGACAGTAAATGGCAAAAGATCTATTCTGGACAATAGGAGCAACATATGAGAAGACCCTGAGATGAGCCATTGGTAACAATCCAGTATGACTGGAACATAGAGCTCAAAGGGAAAGTGGCATGAGGCAATGCTGGAGAAGGTCATTCCTTCCTTCACTCACTGATTATAATATTCATTCAGATATTCATTGAGAGCTTGTAACACTATTCTTTGGGCTAGGGATCTGGGAGTTATAGTGAATGCTGTCAATGGTATTCTCCTATTCCCTTGCATCTACTTTTTCTATGCATTCTGGCCCAACATCCGCTTGTATTTGCTAGGCACTTTTTTTTTTCTCCCTCTGAGGTCCTTCTCTGGTTTCTGGAGCTAATTTGCTGAAACCTGGGCTAGGCTAGAGTGCTGAAAAGTTAAAGCCCTCCCCCAACTCCAGTTTCTAACATTCTTCAAGTAGTGACCAACAGGAGTGGCGGATAGAAACCCCAGTCCCCTTGCCACTTGGGTGGGAGATTTCTGAGGTGTGTGTTTCACAATGACTGACAGAGGCTCCCAGTGAGATGAAATGCCAGTTATTCACAGTAGGAACTAGCTTAAGTATTTTCTTTATTGACTGTTCCCATCACAAAGCAACGATAAATGTCAGAGATGATGGATATGTTATCTACCTTGATTTGATCGCTATATATTTATTATATATATAGAAACAACGCTATGTACCCCCATGAATATGTATAATTGTTATTTGTCTGTTGGTTTATTTATTTAATATGTATTTTATTTTAAAGATGTGGAGTACAATTCAGGATTAGGTATACAAGTGGACATCATACAGGTAAAGTTTGAGCCTCCGTTTGGTCCCTCCCTACTTTGCCTGGTTTGAGATCAGGTACCCTTATTGATGTTATGTCTCCCCGCCCCCTGGCAGTATCCTGCTACTGCCAATTCCTTTCTTATAGTATTATGGGAAATGTTCAGGGTCCAATTATGAATGAGAATATGTGGTACTCTGTTCTTTGTTTCTGTGATAGATCACTGACTGTTATTGTATTGGCCAATTTAAAAATAAAATAGACTCTAAAGAAATACATACTCTCTTTGTTGTCTTTCTTCCCTTCCCTGCCTTCCGTCCTCATTCCCTTAGTCAAGTTTTCTTGGATCACCTCCTAAGTAAAATTCTTGCACTGAATCCTGGTCTCAAGGGTTGCTTTTGAGAAACCTAAATGAACAAGATTTATGAGACCCCTGTCTTCAGGACACTTACATTCCATAGAGGGATATAGATAATGAAAACAAATCAACAAGATATTTTCAGCTGTAATTTATGTGATGAGTAAAGTAACTCATGTAATGAGTAAAGAAAGTGCTTGGCGTGGCAGAAAGGCAGGGGTGGGGCAGGTGAAACATGTGGGTTGGGTGTTTGGGGCAGATTAGGTGAGTAGGCTCTGTGTGTTTTTCCTCCTTGTGCCTCTTCTTGCCAGCATGGTGGTGCTATGTCAGTTCCTCTTTATTTTTTTTTTTTGAGTTGGAGTCTCACTCCGACACCCAGGCTAGAGTGCAGTGACATGCTCATGGTCACCCCAGCATCAAACTGCTGGGTTCTGGTGATCTTTCCTCAGCCTTCCAAGTAGTCGGAACTACAGGCACGTGCTACCACATCCGACTAATTTTTTTGATTTATTGTAGAGACAAGGTCTCACCATGTTGCCCAGGCTGGTCTTGAACACTTGGGCTCAGGCAATCCTCTTGCCTTGGCCTCCCAAAGTGCTGGGATTACAGACTTGAGCCACCATGCCTGGCCAGTTCTTCTTTCTTAAAGCTACTGTCTCCTCTTGGCTTCCATGACACTCATCTTCTGTGGTGTCTCTTCCAACCATTCTGGTGATTATATTCCAATCCTCTCCATGGACCTCTCTTCATCCACCAAAATCCTGAATGTCAGGATTTTCCAGGGCCCTTTTCTGTTTTCTCTGATGGCTTCAGTGAACACTTTATGGTGATAAGTCTAAAATTCATATCCATTGTGGACCGCTTCCTGATCCAAGCCCAGATGTTCAACTATTGATTGCACATCTCTTCCCAGATGTTCCATAGACATCCTAAACCAGAAACATCTAAACCTGATTTAATCTCCCTCCTCTCAAATTAGTCTTCATCTTAAATTCCAGTGTCAGAGGATAGCATCACCTGCATCCAAATAGTTAGCAAGTTTTTATTCCTTCTTAACTCTGTCCCCTCGTTTCCATTTTCATTGTTAATCAGTGCTCAGGACATCATTAAAAGTCCTTACCTGGATTACTACAACAGCCTCTAAACACACCTCTGGTTCTTCCCCCTCTCCAATCTATTCTGTCCACGGCAGCCCAAATAATAGTTCTAAAATCCAAATTTGCTTATGTCACTGCTATGCTTAAAATTATGTATAGGATCCCACTAACCTCAGATAAAGTTAACCTCAGCATCACAATCAAGATGCTGCAAGATCTTTCTCTTGCCTCCCTCTCCAGTCGCATCTCATCCCCTCCTACCCTCATGTTATTTTGTGCCTCTTTGTTATTGCACATGCTGCTCACTCCCATGCATCGATACCTGGGATACTCCTGAGTTTTCTGCAAGACGGGCTCAAGCATCACCATTTCTAGTAAATATTTCTTGACCACCCAAAACAGGAGGAGATTCTTCGCCTCTGAACTCCCTCAACTCTCTACACATGGATATCTATATATCTACAGTGTGTTGTCATGGTTTACTCTTCTGCCTATTTCTGTCTCTAACCTTTAGGCTCCTTAAAAGCAGGTAATGGGTTATTTATGTCTGTATCAGTGCCCAATACATGAAGATGTGCAGTCAACCTTTGTCAAATGAATTAACAGTGTAGATTACTCTATGTGCAGGTCTGGAACAACATATGACCCAACCTTGAGTATTTTCTCTAAATCATACTATACAAAATTCCATTTGACATTAAAATGCAAGTTGTTTATAAAGATCATTCACCCTATTCTCTCAACTACCTCGACCTTTGTTCCCTGGGCCACAGTGCTTCAAGAACAAATATGACTTCACATTAATTAGCCCATTCCCTGTACTTGTAGTTTATAACAGGGAGAGCTGTAATTCAGTCTTTGAATTCTGCTACTTTTGTTCCATTTATGTGCTTATGGTTTCAGACAACAGAATGGAGAAGATGAGTTCATTGGTAATTCTTAGCTATGTTGTTTTTGAAATATGCTTTTGTTCTCACTATCTTTACTTAAACCAGTCTCTGGAGGCAACCCATAAAAAACACAATGAAAAAAAAGGAAACGGATTTGATAAATTTCCATTAAGCTTCCTATTTAATTTATTTTAGATCCATGTTGGTGAGGCTTCTCACCTATTGTTCACTATCATACAAAGCATTGCCTTTCCCTGCAGTCAGTCCTTTGTTAAGAACTTATATGTTCAAAGTACAATAATAAGCACTTTGCATCTTACTTAATCCACCCAGCCACCCTATGAAGGATTAGCATGTGGAAACATCTAGAGCCAAGCGAGGGCATGACAAATCCAGGAAATTGATGTACTGTCTTGTTTTCAGCACTGTAACTGTGGGAGTAGGGAGAGAGCAATGGGGAGAGGTGAGTTAAGCTGGAGACTTAAGCAAATGCTACATCTCATTCTTGTGTACTTTCCAGAAGCCTAGGCTTTTTCCAAGAAAAATGGAGTGTCATTTGTGCGTGACCATACTAAACGTGTGTTTTGCAAAGTTAGCTGTGGCTGTACAGTGGAGAATGGACTGAAGGGCCATCAGCCAGGAGGGAGAGAGCAAAGGTTGAGAGCAGTTATGATAATCCAGCAATCTAAATCAATCATAGCAGTGGCCTGAGCAAGTGTAGTGGGACCATAGAGTCATGAGCTATATAAGAACTGGGAATGCAGTCTAGTGAACCAAACAGACCTCAGTCGGAGTCTTCTTTCGCCACTTATTAAAGTGCCATTAGTCAGTTTAGCTACATAAGTTTTTACATATGAAAAATGGAGAAAACAATAGTAGCCATCTCATGGAATTCTTGAGAAGATTATGAAATAATGCATGTTGTGGTAGCCAGAATACTGGCGCCTAAAAGATATCCATATCCTAATCCTTACAACCTAGGAATGTATGTTACCTTACATGGCAAACGGCCTTTGCAGATGTGATTAGGGAAAGGATTCTGTGATGGGGAAAGATAATCCCTGATTACCTAGGTGGGCCCAGTCTAATCTCACAAGTTCTTACAAGTGGAGAATCTTCCCTGGCTGTGTTCAGAAGAACACGTGGTGATGGGACATGGGTCAGAGAGATGTTACATTGGTGGCTTTAAAGAAAGAGGAAGCGGTACATGGGCTCAGGAGTGTGGGTAGGCTTTAGAAGCTGGAGAAGGCAAGGAAATAGATTCACCTACAGAGCTTCCAGAAAAGAATATTGCATTGTCAAGACCTTGATTTTTGTCCAGTGAGATTCATGTTGGACTTCTAACCTATAAAACATTTGTGTTATTTTCAATGTACAATTCTGTAGTTATTTGTTACATTAGAAGGCTAACACACATGTAGAGGGCTCAGCCCAGTGCCGAATATAGCAGCCATGGAACACAATGAATCAATTGGACATGGTGATTGATGAGATGTGGGAGGAGAGGGCGAGAGAAGGATTGCAAAGCGCGCTTGGGAATCCATGTTGTTGCCGTGGTTTAGTCAGGGAAAAGATGAGTTTTAGGAATCTGAGAGACATCCAAGTGGATATGTTTAGTAGGGAGCTGCATCTTAGAAGAAAGAGCTAGGCTTATCATCATAAAGTGGATGAAATTGCTTTGCTTCATCACTACTGAGAGATTTGGAAAAATGTTATTTCTCACTGGGTTCCTGTTTCCTCAAACTGGCTTCTAGGGCCTTGGACACCAGATTGCCTCAGTCCTGTATTTTTGTCAGTCAGTTTTGGTTGAAATTGTCTTAAATGTGACCATTTGACCTAAAAATATCCTTAAACCCCTCCTTTTTCTTGAAGCAACAAAATCCACCAGGTGGAATCATTTCATATGGGCAAGCAGTGCCAGGCCATGAATTCTGCTGCCATTGACTAAAAGTGGCCGATACCAGGTGGGTGATCAGATTGATACAATGTGTGATGATCAAATCAGGGTGCTTAGCATATTCATCACCTCAAACATTTATTATTTGTGTTGTGAACATTCAAAATCTGCTCTTCTAGCTATTTTAAAATATATAATACACTGTTGTTAATTACAG